>JASANF010005330.1:0-17500 GCA_030248245.1 Trissonchulus sp. WLG1_4
TGCTTGTTGAGTCGCGGAAGGCCGAAGGGTAAGCGCTTTTTCTAGGTTAATGGATTACCTAGTTCAAGTTCTCTTCCAATTTCCTGCTGTTCAATTGTTTTCTAAGGCTAAATTGCGGCTTGTTTTAATTAAATTCCTCCTTTTTAGACCTTCCTCTGAAAGTGTTTTTGTTAGCAATCGCCTTTTAGCGAACTCATTTTGCCTTTTCTGGGACCATATTATTTTTCAGTTTTCCGGTACAATTGTTTTCGCAGGCGGGAAATTCGCAAATTTGGAAGAGTTTGAAATTTCCAGCCTTAACCGCTTTGGCGAAGCAACGTTTTTGAAAGTTTAGGTTCACCACGAAATTTTCACTTAACGTGATCCAACTTTTACGCAGTTTTTTGCACACTGATCTCGTGAATTTTTTATACCATAAAACCACGAGTGATATATATACATATAATAGAGCTTGGAGCTTTGGGTAGTTTATCAGAATGAATTATTATAATAAGTACAAGCATATATGAGTCCCCATTTTCCCCCACTACTGAACTTATGTTTTCTTCCCCAGGTCCCAGTACAGTTTGCACACAGATGCGACAAAAAGCAGATGAACATGGGGGGGGGTTGGGAAGCCCCCCCCCACATCCAAAATTTCCGCCCTACAAGCCCCCCTCTCACCACCCGTTGGCAACAAGCCCCCGTCTCTGAAACCCCAAAATCGCCTCAGATCGCCGGAAGACGAGTTTAAAAAACTAAAAATTGCTAAAAATATCGGGATTGAGCAAAAAATTTCGCATTTTGAAAAAAAATTGAAATTTTCGCGTTTTGGGGACAAAAAACAGGGAGAAGAGCCCAAAGTGTCGAAAGTTTCGGGACACCCCCCAGACGGAGACCCCGTAATACGTATGGGTATAAAAAAGTAGTATATAAAGTATATAAAAGGGTATATAAAGTATATGTGGTAAGTATACTATGTCAATTGTCAAACACAGTTTTCAGCAGGCTCATTCTTTTAGCCTTTATAGCAGAATTGTATTTCATATTAAATTTCTCCCGCGCAATTTCATGATTAGTTGTGACATAAAACCGTCTTGCTGGAAAGCAATAAAGCTTTGTCCAATGTGACCGCTTTTTGAGACACGAGATTTATTCGAATTTTCCTTATTGCCTTTGCGTCAAATCAAAATAGCTCCTCTTCTTTGTTTAAACAATTAATCTATCGATGTTTCTGTTTGCGTTTGTTGCTTGCACGTTGCAACCCATTTTTCTCTTTGTTTCTTTGAAACCGCTTCTGTTGAATCTTCTGTTACTCCTGGCCTTTTGGATGCAACAAAACTTTTTTCTTTGGTCTTTTAGAAGTTTGCTAGACAAGCATGCTAGCATTTTAAGAACAAAACGCCATCTTCTTTAATTCATGTTTAAAGGCCTATTTTAGAGATTTGTCGTTGGTCCCGAGACCCCCCCCCGCGAAACTCTTGCACTGATTGTGTACTGAGCAAAAAAAGTGGGCGGAGCCATCCGCCCCCCATTTTTTCCAAACCCTTGGTCTCCTCTCGCCCTACCGTGTTACTAACAAAGCCACATCTCTTACTATTATTGCACTATTTGCACGCAATTTTTGGTCTACTTATCTGTGCCTCTTTTTAGAACGATCGCTAACTAAAACCATGGATCGGCAATGGCAGGCCCGTAACAGATGTAGAGAGGAACACACACATGACAGCATAGCATATATCTAATACTTTGCTAGTGAAATTTTGTTTTATAGAAAGGATTCATTGTTGTAACGTTTTGTTCTAGTCCGAAAATTTGGCAGAGGACAAATTGTCAAAGATTAGCTTTAAATTTCCATTTCGAAAATACAAATGAAGTGCAAATGTATATATTCCTTATTGGGAGACATTTAGAGTCGCAAATCAGGGACAAGTTTATACCCCAATTGGGAGAGAAGATAGCTTTTCAAATTTGCCAGTGAGTGTCAGGTGTATATGTGTGACAGAATTTTTTATGATATACATAGACTTTGATGCTGCTTAATTGGAACTTTCAGAACGGTAAGCTTCCCGCATGAAGTTTTTGTGTTCAAAAAAATTTGGTTCAAAGTTAACTGAAAGTTTTTTTGTGTTGTAGTGCACTTTCTCTGATTTGCATCCCCGTGTCAGAAGTTATCTGTTAGATCTTAAATGAGGCGATCTTTCGGCGAATAAACTGTCGAAAACTTTTCTTTGTCTAAGTTTTTCCCTTTCCTCTCCCTCTCCTCAGCCCCATAGCATTTGCGCCCTGCCGAAATGGTGAGAAATTTCACAGAAGGTCTGTCTTTACTAAACCATTGAACTTTTACGTTTCGTTTGTATATGATTTTGCACAGAACTTTCATTACGCATGTAGCCTCAGAATTTGTTCGTCACGCAATTTTAGTGAGATTTTCTTAAAACCATGAGGCTTAGCGCAGTGGGAAAAACTTCTAACTTCAGCAAGCAGCAATACAGCGTGTTGTTTTTGTTTTGCTGAAATTCCAGCTGAGCTCTGAACCAACCATGGTTTTAGAGATATCTACGAAATTTATAACATAATCAGGCTATCTATTTCGTAATAGCCGCCAGTGCGTATGAGAAAACGTACGTAAAACATGGTTTAATTAGAAAAACCACCTTGGTGAAATCCACCTTAGTTTGTTTGGGCAAAAAGTTTGTTTCAGGCTTGTAGTCAGCGTTGGGCCTGGATTTTAGCATAGTTTCAAAATTCCCTGTGACAAATCCCATTTTCTGACTGAGTGACGTCTCTCGCACATAGCATAGTTAGCATGGAGGTTCGAAGTGCGGTACATGAGACCGGGCAAAATGGATTTCACCTGCAGCCATCCCGGCCGTGGACCGCGCGACCGCGCAGCGGTAGGGATTCGAACCCCGCAGCCGAGCAGAGCGAGGGCTGCTTTGAGCAATGCCACTAAAGCGGAGCCGCGCGCATAACGAACGCGTGCAAATTGAATTCACCAGTCTCATTGTCAATTGATTGCCCAGTCCAACTCGCAATCCTACTGACTAGCAGTACTGCTGAGTCTGTAGGATATTCGATTGCCGAAAACAGTCCGTATAGTCCTTGTTCAGTGTTAACTATTAGTCATGACTGCCGCAAAGATCTAATTTTATATTGATTGCGCAGGCAAACTAGAGACGAAACTGCGCCAGTCAATAACGATCTGTGCAGCCAATTAGTAGTTGGCCTGCGCTGTCCAAGTAGTTCTGCGCGAGGCGCAGTCAAACTGAAGTTGAGGCTTGGCACTGCGCAGTCAGTAGGATTGCGCAGCCGATGAGACTGAGCGCACGTTCTAAAACTACAAATAGTACGCGCAGTCCAAGTCTCAACTCTTAACTGACTGCGCATTATTAATGCTTGCGCAGTCTAACTCTCTCAGATTGATTGCGCTGTCCCCTTTAGGGTTTTTCTGCCCAGCCAGAAAAATTCCGATGTCTCTAATTATTGACCGAATTTTGTTTAAAATAAAGAAATTTCTCAACTTTTTTCTTGGTATGCCGCCTGCAGTTTATAGTTATTCCTTGTTATTGTCTTTCGTTTATGGGCAATGTATATTATGCACCATGATGCTCTGTGTTTCCATGTGTAATTCATGATCTGATGTTGTCATTTTATTGTTATAATTTTCTGGTCCCAAAAAATTTTCTGATAGGTTGTTGACCTAATTGCTAAAAATAAAAAATCTCCAATCCTTTTCTGGGGACTGCTTGTCTTGAGACGCTGCAACTTTTTGTAGTTTTGGCGTTCTGTTAATAGTGTGAGTTCATATGTTTAAATTTTTAAAATTATTTAGTTTATCACAAAACTCTTGCTAGTCACCTGAAACTTTTTCTGGGGTGGGCCATGTTCAATACCTTCTATTACTATCAAATGACTGTACAACAAATGAACATTTTGGGATGAGAATTGCTGGGCGAAGGGAACCGCGAAAGAATTTGTTAGCCCTCCGGGGGTCCCACTCAAACGATCTTCCCATGGATTTGCCTGACCTATTAGAGTTACTCAACAGAACGAAATTTGAAGACTCAAATTATCGCTATAAGGTGGAAGTTGTGTTTTTGAGGATTTGTGATTTTCGATGTAAACTTTGCCCCCTCCGTACCCCCCCTTTTTTACACCTGAGCATAAGATTTTGGGGGGGAGCACTGTAAGACCAAAACCCCCATGCGCGCACTTTTTCGAATTTTTCGACGTGGTGGACATTTTTTAGAGGGTTTTAATTACAAGAAAACAAGCCCAACTTTTTCGGTGGCCTTAAATTTTTGCTTTTCAGCGTATTTTTCTCAGTAAATTGACTAAGTTATTAAAAAAGTGGGGGACATGCCTGGGGATTTTAAACATGTCACCAACTTTACCAACTTTTAGCCCCAACAGGTAATCGGTACTGATTCAGAGTTGTGGCGCTTCCTTTTGTAAAAAATTGTAAAACATTTTGGAAAAGATCCTTCTTTAGTCGCTTATGGTGAAACAAAATAAAAGACAGAACCTAAAAGCACACTGGCATAGATTTAGGAATGATATTAGTCCTACCTAATGCAAAAGACCGGCTTACCATTTGAAATTTTTAAACGCTGAGCTTATGGCCTTTCAAAAAAACACCTAAAAACGCAATTACCCCCTTAACCTGAACGAAGGATCCAAACAGAAGGACCTGCATGAAAACATTCTCCTTTCATATTTCTTCGAATTCTTCAGAGGCGAAACAATTTTCCGAACTCTTATTAGGGCTTTCCATCTGGCCAGAATTAAGTAGACCTTCAATCACATTTCTAGACTCCTCCGCCGGATCATTGTCTGGCTCGCGGCAAAAATTTTTACACACGATGTCAAGCGTATTTTTTCTGCAAGTTTCTATTTATTGACGGCGGGAATTTTCCCCTTCGGCTCTCTTTTACCTAAAAAAAAACAAGCGACTCATGAAAGTTGTCCGTTGATATTGCGTTTATAGATTATGTAGAGGCCTTTATATGAGAAGAAAGTTGAGATATGAAACAAACTTTTTCCCTTACTTTAATTTGACTTTCAAAAACTCATAGCCGAATTCACATTTTTCTGTCAAATTTTCCAGATGAATTATATATATTTATATATTTTATATTATATACTTTTGAGGTTTTTCTTATCAGTTCGCAAACACCTGTGTAGTACATACATATTTTGCAATCAACACATTGTTGGAGGAAATTTTTGTCCAATTTCCAATTTGAATTTTCAAATTTTGGGCCGTGGGTGACGTCTGCATACTTCTGTTCACTACATGATATACAACTTAGATGCTCTTAAAAACGAATATTAATTAATATAAAAATTTTCATCTAAATTTCGACTCACGAGTGTCCCAATTATTTCCTTCCAGGTATTTACTGTATACCTATAGAAATAAACACACGTATTATTATTGCAGTTATTCAGTAATGAGGTATAATTGGGTTAGCCGTTTTATACATATAATTATAAGCATTTTTTCAAGCCTCCTACAAATGATAATCAAACTAAATATTGTCACAGTGGTGTGGAGAATCACTGACAAAAATTGTAAAGTACAGTTGTGAGATAACAAACAATATATTTATTATCTATAGGTAAGACCCAAATTTTATTGGCAAAAACACGTTGCGTGTATAGGAAAGGACTCTCTCTTACCTTTTAAAAATGATTAAATGTCGGTCTCTAACCTTAGAAAATACGATTTTTGCTCGCTGGCTTCATTAACTTACCAGCTGAGATACCGGCATGTATGAGGTGTGGGGGGGGGGGGGGGGGGGGCTTGCCCTTTAGCCCTTTAACCTGACCCCCCTGCCCAAAAAAAGTTTCGTTCTACTCCAGATCTCTATTCCCCCCCCCCCCCCCCCCCCCCCCCCCCCATTCGCCCCCCACCATACTGTATCCCCCCACAAATTCCCTTAGCTGCACATGTATGAATATCAGTCACCCCCAGTGAAAGCGGAACTCCCTTCCATACCCCCTCGGCTCAAACTTCTAAGTTTTAACAATAAGTCAATTAGCACCTCACGGGCCATAGTGTTTATTGTAGATCAGTTATGGGTTACTCATCAGAACAGCTTCCTGTGTCATGAGTAAACTAATTATTATTACCAAGCTTAATTTTGGGATATTTGCCATTGATATATATATATATTATATTTTGATGGATTGTTGGATATCCCTTAGCGTGTGTATATATATATATATATATATATATATATATATATATACACACTAAGGATACTAGAGGAACAATCCATCCGATGTAATATATATATATATATAGATGGCAAATATATTCCAGAGTATAAGCTTGGTAATAATAATTAGTTTACTCATGACACAGGAAGCTGTTCTGATCCCAATGAGTAACCCATAACTCATTCTACAATAACGCACTATATCACATAAAGGCTGCTTTAAATTAACTTATGGTTTCGCTAAAACTTTGAACTTTGAGCCGAGGTATCAGATCAAAACAGTTCCGCTTTCACTGCTTTTGACTGATATTCATACATGTGCAGCTAAGGAAATTTGTGGGGGGGATGCCGGATGGTGCTACGCGAATTTTTCAAGGAATTTGCCCATTGGGGGGTGAAAACCGATCTGGAGTAGAACGAAACTTTTTTTGGGCAGGGGGGTCAGGTTAAAGGGCTAAAGGGCAAGCAAAAACCCCCAGCCCCCCCCACACTCATACATGCCGGTATCTCAGCTGTAGTTAATGAAGTCACGACAAAATCGTATTTTCTAAGGTTACAACCAACATGTAACATTTTAATCATAAGGTAAAGAGTTGTTATATACACGCAACGCTTGTTGCCAATAAAATTTGGGTCTACCTATAGATAATAAATAAACAAATGGAACAACCTGTTTGTTATCACAACTGCTACTTTACAATTGACTGTCGGTGATTCTTCCACACCACTGTGACAATATTTAGTTTGATTATCATTTGTAGGAGGCTTGGTTTATCGAAAAAATTGTTTATGCTTCACCTATGTATAAAACGGCTAACTTCATACCTCATTACTGAATAGCTGCAATAATGACTGTATATGTTATTCTATAGGTATACAGTAAATACCTAGAAAGAAAAGTGATTGCGAACACTCGTGATCGAAATTTAGATGAAAATTTTATATTAATTAATATTCGTTTTTGAGGCATCTAAGTTGTATATAATATAGTGAATGAAGTATGCAGACGTCAACCCACTTCGCCGGGGCCAAAATTTGAAAATTCAAATTGAAATTGAACAAAGTTTTCCTCCAACAATGTGTTGATTGCAAAATATGTATGTACTACACAGGTGTTTGCAAACTGATAAGAAACCTCAAAAGTATATAATATAAAATATATAAATATATATAATTCCATCTGGAAAATTTGACGGAGAAAGTATATGTAAATTCACTACTGAGTTTTGAAAGTCAAATTAAAGTAAGGGAAAAAGTTTGTTTTTCATATCTCAACTTTTCTTCTCATATAAAGGCCTCTACCGTAATCTATAAACGCAATGCATCAACAGACAACTTTCATGGCGGTGATAACATGCGTGTTTTTTAGGTAAAAGACAGCGAAGGGGAAAATTGGTCACAGTCAATGAATAGAAACTTCAGAAAAAATACGCTTGACAGTGCGTAAACATTTTGCCACAAGCAAGAACAATCTGGGGCAGAAAAGATCTAGAAATGTGATTGAAGGTCTACTTAATTCTGGCCAGATGAAAGCCCTAATAGAGTTCGGGAAAATTGTTTCAGTCTTGAAGATCAAAGAAATATGAAAGAAAATGTTTTCATGCAGGTCCTTCTGTTTGGATCCTTCGTTCAGTTAAGGGGGTAATTGCGTTTTTAGGTGTTTTTTTGAAAGGCCATAGCTCAGCGTTTAAAAATTCAAATCACAAGCGGTCTTTTGCATTAGGTAGAACAATATCATTCCTAAATGTATGCCATGTATTGAAATTTAACCTGTGATTTTGTTTCCAGTATAAGCGACTAAAGAAAGGTCTTTTCCAAAATGTTACAATTTTTTACAAAAAGTTTGCGCCACAGCTCTGAATCATACGATTACCTGTTGGGGCTAAAAGTTGGTAAGGTTTTTGACATGTTTAAAATCCCCAGGCATGTCCCCCACTTTTTTAATAACTAGTCAATTTACTGAGAAAATAGCTGAAAAGCAAACGCACCGAAAATTTAAGATATTTTCTTGTAATTAAAACCCTCTAAAAATGTCCACAGGTGAAATTTCGAAAAAGTGAGAGACATGCCTGGGGATTTTGACCTTTACAGTGCTGTCCCAAAAATTTATGCTCAGGTGTCACTTATAACTTGAGTACTGGTGGCGCAAAGTTTACATAGAAATCACAAAAACCTCGAAAACGCAACTACCACCTTAAGCAATAATTTGGTCTTCGAATTTCGTTCTGTTGAGTAACATTGATCACTCAACCATACATGGGCAAGGTGGTTAAAATGAACCCGGGAAAGCTAACAATTTCTTGCGCGGTCCCTTCGCCCCAGGCGAAAGGATTCATTGCAAAATGTAGTTTGTAGTCAGTCATTTAATCTAAATAAATTCACTGTCAGTGGCCCACCCAGAAAAAAGTTGCAGGGTGAATAACTAAGAGTTTTTGTGATGGGTTAAAATGCACTTTTTAGAAATTTAAACATATAAATTCGCATAACAAACGCAAAAGCTACAAAGTTGCAGCGTCTGTGAGCGGCAGTCCCCAGAAAAGGATTGGAGATTTTTTCAATTTTTAGGCCGAATTTGGTCAACTGGAGACGTATCAGAAATTTTTTTCGACCAGAAAATTATAACAATAAAGGGCAACATCAGACAGTGAATTACACATGAACACAGCATGATGCACTTGTGCATAATATACATACCATGACGAAAGATGATAACAAGGAATAAAGCTATAAAGCTGCAGGGGTCTGGGGGCGGCAGTACCAAGAAAAAAGTTAGAATTTCTTTATTTTAAACAAAATTCGGTCAATAATTAGAGACATCGGAATTTTTTTTGGCTGGGCAATAAAAACCTAAAGGGGACAGCGCAATCAATCTAGAGTTAGACTGCGCAAGCATTAATAATGCGCAGTCAGTTAAGAGTTGGACTTGGACTGCGCGTACTATTTGTAGTTTTAGACGGCGCGGTCCAACTCTTATTGGCTGCGCAATCCTACTGACTGCGCAGTGCCAAGCCTAACTCTAGTTTGACTGCGCCTGCGCAGACTATTTGGACTGCGCAGGCCAACTATTAATTGGCTGCACAATCTTATTGACTGCGCAGTTTGTCTCTAGTTTGCCTGCGCAATCAATATAGAATTAGACTGCGCAGTCATTACTAATAGTTACACTGAACAGACTATACGGACTGCGCAATCAATCTAGAGTTAGACTGCGCAGTCAGTAGGATTGCGAGTTGGACTGGGCAATCAATCTACAATTAGACTGCGCAGTCAACTCTCACGTCCGTTATGCGCGCGGTCCTTATAGTTACTCAAAGCAGCCCTCGCTCCGCTCGGGCTGCGCGGTCCAACTCCGACCGCTGCGCGGTCGCGCGGTCCACCCGGGAAAATCCCGGGTGAATCCCGGGTCTTGCCCATGTATGCACTCAACATATGCTAACTATGCTATATGCGAGCGTCACTCAGTCAGAAAATGGGATTTGTCAAAGGGAATTTTTGAAACTATGTAATCCAGGCCCAAACTACTACAACCTGAACAAACTTTTGCCCAAACACTAAGGTGGATTTCACAAAGGTGGTTTTACTAAACCATGGTTTTACGTACGTTTTTATACGACTGGCACTACGAAATATAGCCTGATTTGTTATAAATTTCGTAGATATTCTTAAACCATGGTTTTAGCTCAGCTGAAATTTCAGCAAAACAAAGACATGCTGTATTGCTGTGCTGCAGGTTTGAAGTTTCCACTGCGCTAAGACCATGGTTTAAGAAAATCTACTAAATTCGTGACGAAACAGGCTATAATTCGTAATGAAATTCTGTGCAAATCATATACAAACGAACGTAAAACCATGGTTTAGTAAAACAACCTTTGTGAAATCCACCATTCGCGCGCAATGCTATGGGGCTAAAAGGAGGAAAGGGAAAAACACGAATATAAGAAAAAAGTTTTCAACAGTTTATTCGCCGAAAGATCGCTCATTAAAAATCTAACAGAACTTCTACACGGGGATGCAAATCAGAGAAAAGTGCACTACAACACAAAAAAACTTCCGTTAACTTTGAACCAACTTGAACACAAAACTTCATGCGGGAATAAGCTTCCGTTCTTAAAAGTTCCAATTAAGCAGCATCAAAGTCTATATATATCATAAAAAATTCTGTCACACATATACACCTACACTACTGGCAAATTTGGAAAAGCTATCTTCTCCCAATTGGGGTATAAACTTGTCCTCATTTGCGACTCTAATGTCTCCCAATAGGAATATATACATTTGCACTTAGTTTGTCTAAAATGGAATTTAAAGCTACCTTTGACAATTTGTCTGCTAACTTTTTCGGACGAAACATATGGATACAACAAAATCCTTTTTATAAACAAATTTCACTAGCAAATTATTAGATATATACTATGCTGTCATGCGCGCGTTCCTCATCTGTTACGGGCCTGCCTGCCCGATTGATATTTTAGTTAGCGACGTTGAAAAAGAGCACAATAAGTGAACCAAAAATTGTGTGCAATAGTGCAATAATAGTAAGAGATGTGGCTTATTAGTAACACGGTAGGGCAAGGGACCAAGGGTTTGGAAAAAATGGGGGGGGGTGGTCGCAGCTCCGCCACTTTTTTTGCTCAGTACACAATCATGCAAGAGTTTGCGGGGGGGGGGGGTCTGGGGACGACACAAATTTCTTAAAATAGGCCTT
Organism: Trissonchulus sp. WLG1_4; assembly: GCA_030248245.1. Lineage (NCBI taxonomy): Eukaryota > Metazoa > Nematoda > Enoplea > Enoplida > Ironidae > Trissonchulus > Trissonchulus sp. WLG1_4. The sequence goes on from JASANF010005330.1 coordinate 10,912, forward strand.
TAAACATGAATTAAAGAAGATGGCGTTTTTGCTTGAAATGCAGCATGCTTGTCTACAACTTCGGAGACCAAAGAAAAAAGTTTTGTTGCAATCCAAAAGGCAGGAGTAACAGAACAGACAATATAAGCGGTTCAAAGAAACAAAAGAAAATGGGTTGCAACAGTGCAAGCAACAAAACTAAACAGAAACGTATAGATTAATTGTTTAAACAAAGAAGAGGAGCTATTTTGATTTGACGCAAGGCAATAAGGAAAATTCGACAAATCTCGTGTCTAAAAGCCGTCACATTTGACAAGCTTTATTGCTTTCCAGCAAGACGGTTTCATGTCACAACTAATCATGAAATTGCGCGGAAAAATTTAATATGAAACATGCGACAGTTTATTCTGCTATAAAGGCTAATCAAAAATGAGCCTGCTGAAACTGTGTTTGACAATTGACATAGTATACTTACCACATATACTACTTTATATACCTTTATATACTTTATATACTACTTTTATCCATACATGTACACGAGGTCTCGGTCTGGGGGGGCTTGTCCCGAAACTTTCGACACTTTAGGGGGGCTTGTCCCGATATTTTGTCCCAAAAACGCGAAAATTTCAAATTTTTGCCTAAAAATGCGAAATTTTTTGCTAAATCCCGATATTTTTAGCAATTTTTTAGTTTTTTGGTCATTTTACGGCGATCTGAGGCGATTTTGGGGTTTCAGAGACGGGGGCTTGTCCCGACGGGTCAAATCTGAGGGGGGGCTTGTCACGGAATTTCAAATCTGGGGGGGGGGGGCTTGCCCCCCAGACCCCCCCCCATGTACATCTGTGCTTTTATCACATATATATAAACTGTACTGGGACCTGGGACATAACCTTAGGACAGTAGTGAATGGGACTCGTATATGCTTGTACTTATTATAATCATCATTCTAATAAACTACCAAACTACCAACTACTACTATGTTATATATCACTATCATAAACTTATGGTTTGAAAATATGGTCAGGGCGAGTCATGTGCAAAAAACTGCATAAAAAGCTGATAACATTAAGTGAAAATTTAGTGAACCTTAAAGCTTAGAAACATTCTTTTCAGCAAAGCCGTTAACTAAAAGCTGAAACCAAACTCTTTCAATTTACAAATTTCGCCTAGAAAAACAAATTGTACCGGAAAACTGAAAAATAATATGGTCCAGGAAAAGGCAAAATAGTCACTAAAAGGCAATTTGTAACAAAAACACTTTCAGAGGAAGTTCAAAAAGAGGAATTTAAATTAAAACAAGCCGCAATTTAGCCTTGGAAACAAATTGAACAGCAGAAATTGGAAGAGAAACTTGAACCATGATAATCCATTAACCTAAAAGCGCTTACCCTTCGGCCCTCCGCAACTCAACAGTTACAGCCTTGCTTTTCATGAAAAAATTATATAACTTTGTTGTTTCAAAAATGATTGTTCCTGGTTGAAAATTTAGAATTTCAAGAAAAGCTTTATATACTTAAGATTCAAGAAATAAAGGCTGAAAAGGCTGATGGTCAATGCTTTCAAATAATCACAATATTCGAAACTTTCAAGTCACGAAATACATGTACATATTTTATACCAAAGAAGGACGACGAATAAGCCGAGGCTTATATATACGCTTAACCCTAAAGACTAACCAATAAATGTTTAACGCTCAAGAGAAAACAGGTGGCATGATTTTAGCAACTACTCGCTGTACTCTTGATGCCTGAAATTTGTTCTTTTTTTGTAATAAATTTGCATGTTTTGTTTTGAAAATTTTTTTAAAATTTTCAAAAAAAACCAAAACTTTTGAGTTTTGAAACATTTTTAAACACACCGACGAAACATATACCGAAATACTGAAATCACTTCAGAATCACCGTTGGTGGTAGGTTATAGATAAATTGTAAAAACCTAAGATAAAAGCCGAATATGCTAACCATACATGTACACGGGGTCTCGGTCTGGGGGGGGCTTGTCCCGAAATTTTCGACATTTTAGGGGGGCTTGTCCCGATTTTTTGTCCCCAAAACGCAAAAATTTCCATTTTTTGCCTAAAAATGAGAAATTTTTTGCGAAATTCCGACTTTTTTAGCGATTTTTTCGCTGTTTGCTCATTTTTGAAGCATTTTAGGGCGATCTGAGGCGATTTTTGAGTTTCAAGGAGGGGGGCTTGTCCCGACAGGTCAAATCTGAGGGGGGGCTTGTCCCGGAATTTCAAATCTGGGGGGGCAGGGGCTTGCCCCCCCCAGACCCCCCCATGTACATCTGTGATGCTAACCCAGCAGTCCAACACTGTACAATGTTCAATCACACAAAAAATATTTTCACTTTTTTTTAGTCTGAAAATACAGTTATATTTATATAAATTCAGAGAAAAACTCTTTTATTCTACAGGGAGATGACAATGAGAAAAAATGACAAGCCCATCCGTTTAATCTCGAAACGAAAGTCTATGCATTTGAAATAAGAAGTCAAAGTGAGCAGAAAAGCAAAATATACTTGAATGTCATTATATACATATACACTTCCTGAATCCGGAAATAAGTTCTATATATTTTGCGACTCATCAGTCCCACTGATACGGCACAGAGTTCCTGCGTAGAAGAAAAAGAATTCAAACAGTTTGCTTTACCCACACTTTGCTACCGTAACCTAAAGGCCTGCGCTGAGATGGAATTGAATGGAACAGATCAGGGTTTTTTTTCAAAAAATTTTGTGTGCATAATTGTGCAAAATTTTAATTTTAGTGTGCAAAATTTTATTTTTCTGTGCAAACTGTGAATTTGTTCGCTTATATAGAAGCAAATATATGCGTTTTCATACCTCTAGTGGTACGTACGTATCAGTGGCGTACCCAGAAAAAATGTCGGGGGAGGGAATGACTTTCGATTTTTTGTAATGGTCGAAAAGGCACTTTTTAGCAATCTTAACAGTCATAAAACGCCTTACAAACGCAGGATTACTAAACCAAAAAGGTGTAGGCCTGTAGGGGTCTGAGGGCTGCTTCCTCCCAGAAAAAGATGGGCGATTTTTCCCAAGTAACGTCACTTCATACAGTGTATATAACACAAGTAAATGTAGCATAATATACTCGTGTAGACATGTAAATGCAGCATAGTGTACTCGTGTATACATGCATATATAGGCTCAAGGTTTTTTTTTTGCGGACCACAGTGCGGACATCCGCAATTTTTTTGAGTCGTCCGCAATTTTTTTCAGCCGTCCGCAATGTGTCCGCATCCCGAAATTCCTCAAAAGGAAATATTTTTCTTGTGGTCCCCATTTGGTTTATCCCACTCCCAAAAAAATCTTCCGGCACGCCCCCAATTGACCAAATTTACACTAAAGTTTCAAAAATTTCCCTTCGAGGGTTGTATATATATACATTCTAATTCATCACAACTATATATCAGGGGCGGCCGCCTCCCCCGAAATTTTTTACGACTGAAAATTTACACAAGGGTCCCCCTTTGGTTTTTGTTGCCCGGCCGAAAAAATTTTTCGATACGTCTCCAATTGACCAAATTTCGCCTAAAAATAAAAAATTCGCTAATTTTTTTTCCTGGGGGCAGCCGCCCCCAGACTCCTGCGATTGCTAACTCCCTTGGTCTCTTGTTGCCCGTCCCAAAAAATTCTCTGAAACGTCTCGAATAATGACGATTTTAGTCATTTTACGGCACCCAATGTCAAATTTTTTTGTAATATTTCCAAATTTGACAGCTTTTGGACCCTCACTGGCCCAAAAAAGGTGTACTTGTTGGTGCTTTGAGCCACTTTTCTTCACTTTGAGGTCTCACTTCACAAAAATTACCATTGTTTTTAACGAAATGTGCTAATAAGTGTTGCTTTTAGCGTTAAAAGTGCAATATTACCGCTTTTCTGGGTACGCGTCTGGTGATAACCAAGCACAAAACGTAAACTAGCAAATTTACCATTTGCTCACCGATCTGAAATTTTACTCACTCAAATTGAAATTTTGCTCAATTTTAATCACGATTTTAAAAAAACCCTGTACAAGAGTATGTTATATACAGTCTGAAGTGACGTTATGTATATACTATCTTTTGTTTTAATTTTTCTGTCGGAAAATTTTTTTGATATGTCTCCAGTTGACCAAATTGGGTCTAAAAATTGAAAAAATCGCCAATTTTTTTTCTGGGGGCTACTGTCCCCAGACTTCTGCAGCTTCTTGGTACAGTGATCTTGCGTTTGTACGGCGTTTTATGCCGTGTTAAAATTACTAAAAAGTACCTTTTCACCCATTACAAAAAATCGAAAAGTCATTCCCCCACTCGAAATTTTCTTCTAGGTATATACGCCAGATATATAGGTACATATGCACGTAGGTCGTAAATGTATATACCTCTAGAGGCATAAAAACGCGTATATTTGCTTCTATATAGGCGAAGAAAACGCATTTACAGTTTGCACAGAAAAATAAAATTTTGCACACTAAAATTAAAATTTGGCACTATTATGCACACAAAATTTTTTGAAAAAAAAACCCCTGGCACAAAGAGAAATCCTAACATAGATGCATGAATTTTGCCGACTGTCCGCAGAAAAATTTATCCGTCCGCAAAAAAATTTGGCCGTCCGCAAAGTATCCGCACTTCGGATTTTCAAAAAAAAAACCCTGTATAGGCTTTGATGAAAGATATCTAATAACAAGGCCTAGTAAGCCACAGAGTAGCAGGGGTATATAGCTTTCGTGGAATTTTGAAATAAAATTTGCATTATAAAAGCAACTTTAAGCAACACTTTGTTGACGAATCTTGGAGATTGCGAGGCCTAGGGACGGCAGTCCCAAGAAGCCAGAGCTTTTGTAGAATTTTGAAAAACATAATGTTCTTCAACACTTGTTTAGGAACCTGGGTCATTACTGAGACCTGGGACAGCAATTCCCTGAAAATGCAGAAATGTATTTCTCGGGCAAAATTTGGTTAATTAAAGACGAAACGGAAATTTTTTGGCCGGGCCCTTAAATTCAAAGGAGGAAAAATGTGTAAAATTTGTAAAACATTGTGCGTAAAATTTTACAAAGTAAAAATTTCTGGGGCAAAAATTTTCTACATCCTCCCTTGGTATTTGCCCTTGTTACGTTATCAGTGGCAGATCTAGGGATCTTTCCGGTTGGGTGGACCAATTACCCCGACTTCGTGAGACAATTTAGTGTAGAAACGTACATGCCGTAGTTTGTGGACGTCTGGGGAGCTAGAGACTTACGGTTTTTGACAACGTGTAACACGATTTTCAGAAAAATAAACCTCTAGCAATTTGAACAGCATTTACGCAAATCATGCGCCATTTGCCAAAAAGCAGTATAAAAAACTGCCGCAGTAGATGCAAGGGTCTGGAGGCGGCTGCCCCCAGAATTTTTTTCGATATTGCATTAAAAACAGAGCATTTTCAGCATATCCCAGGCCCATCGGGAACTGTGCATTATTGTGCAAAATTTTAATTTTTGTGTGCAAAATTTTAAAAAAGTGTGCATTTGCACAGGGTTTTGCACAAAAAAAAACCCTGGAACAGATTTAAAATAGCTTAATTAATTGCACATCGCACCATTGAAGTAATACTAAGTAATTTGTTGAAATTCAAAAAATTGTCCTGTATATACTTTGATTATATATCTTACAGAAGATCAAATTTTATAACAGCTACACAGACACAATGGCTGGTATTAACAAAGCTTGTTTGAACTCGGCCTGGCTAAATCCACTTGATCGTAACAAACATTTTTCACTACAATTTTCATAGTTTTTTCTGAATCATTTGTTGTTCAACTTCAAAACAAGTCTACAATCTCTAAATCTGTCGGATTTCTGAACAAAAACTTGGACCATCCCATAGCCTAGTGGGCTAGTCTAAACCCCACTTATTTATATTTCATAAAAAAGTTTTAAATTCATAAAAAAATTTGAGTTTTCTCCCAAAGTATATAATTTTTTTAACTTTTACCACAGTGACACTAGTTACGTATATACTAGCATACATGTAATGGGGTCGAAATTTTGGGGGGGCCTCTCCGGCCAAATTTTTGGGACCCTCCCCCCCTGAGCTACCAAAATTACCCTAAATTTTTCGAAATTCCGTAAAATTTTCCCAAAAAAGCGCCATTTTTACTTGCCCGAATTTTGGGGACCCTCCCCCCGGCCCCTCGATTTTGGGGGGGCTCCGCCCCCCATCCCTTACCCCTCATACATGTATGTATACTAGTTAAGTATATGTATATATACATATTACATACGTATATACCTTTGTTCAACCATGATCTAATTATATATTGGCGCCAGGGTTTTTTTTGTGTAAAATAGGGTGTATTTACACATCGGCCGCCTAATTTACACAGCAAAAAATAAAAATACACACTGATTTACACAGCCCCATTTTTCCCCAAAAGGTGATGAAACGGCATATTTTGGTTGTAAAAATTACAAAAATTCGCGAAGTGGCGATTGCTGCCTGTGACCTCTTTGTCCTAACAAAATTAAGTCTAATTTTTGACCCCAAAAAAAATCTTCAGTTTCTGCTCTTGAACGGCTCATGATTTTTTTTAGCATTGGTTTTTATGCACTTGAAAGTT
>JASANF010005331.1:0-10499 GCA_030248245.1 Trissonchulus sp. WLG1_4
TTTTTCCTATTTTTTCGACCCCTTCCTATTTTTCCCTATTTTTTGGGAAAAATTCCTATTTTTTCCTATTTTTTCAAATTTGCAATAGATACAGGGTTTTTTGGGCGAAATACGGGGCAAATGCTCACGATTTCGAATTTTTGCTCACCAAAATTGAAAATTGCTCAAATTCTGCTCACCGCCCAAAGGGTCCCTATTCGGTGTTTTTACGTCTGACGCTCTGACCAGAAAAAAATTCCGATACGTCACCAATTGACTAAATTTGGCCTAAAAATGAAAAAATTCTCCATTTTTTTTTCTTGGGGACAGGCGTCCCCAGCCCAGACCCCTACAACTTTGTGGCTTGCTATTCCTTGCTATTATCTTTCATCACAGCCTATGATGTGTACACGACTGTATCTTATTCTGCTTTTACTTGTGTATCTTCTACACTGTCTAATGTGACCATCCCCCTTTTTGTTTTCATTTCCGTCTGCAAGAATTTTCGATGCGTCTCCAAGTGACCTAACTCGTCCTAAAAATCACGATTTTTCGCAATATTTTTCCTGAGGGCTGCCGCCCCCAGACGCCTGGCGGCGGCAACTCTGTGGATTTGTCTTCCATGACATCATGTGTATATACATGGGTGAATTGCGTACAGTTTATTATACAATGTATACTCTTGTAGCTGCTTTACCATAGTAAAAATGACATTTTTTGAAATTTATTGTCTGTAATGCATGAATCGTCGTGAAATTTCCAGATTTTTAGCTTCCGGATGCTCGCCGGCTGCCGGTTGTATAATTTGCGGTGTTCTGAGTTCCAGTATTACATATTTATTTTCGATGCCGCTGGTCTAAAAATAGCACTGTTTACGGACTAAATATGCTAATTAACAATTAAGTACAGAGTGTGGTATTTGCAGTCAAGTGAATTTCATTTTCAACACGTTTCAAAAATCGAAGTGATTATTCCCCCCCTAATTTTTTTCTGTATACACCACTGGCTTCTGGACCCTTGTCGGCCCAGCAGTTTTGTAATTTTCGGTGTTTTGAGGCTCCAATTTTACTTTCGATGCCGCTCTAGTAAAAAAGTAGCATTGGTTTTGATCGAAAAATGCTAATATATATCTGTCGTTTTTTGCGAAGTGCTTTTTAACACATTTCAAAAACAATCAAAAAGCCATCCCTCCCTCCCCAAAATTTTTTACGCCACTGACTGACGCTATAGGTTTCCTGTGTTTTGACGGAAAAACAGCAGTTTACTGTTACCACAGTGCAATATTTCAAATTATGTTCTTTAGAACACCATTTTCTAAAAAAAGAACAGCAAAAAAGAAAAAAAGAGCAACCGTAGAACAGCCAGCTGGAGCCGTGTAAAACATCAGAATCGTGTCTACAGTGCACCAAAAATGTGTCCAATTTCAAAAAATGTTCTGCGGACTGATATATGTTCTAATGGACTCTCTCCAGGGATCTTAAAAGAGCGAATGGACTGGACAGTAGACAGTTTATTATTTTATTCAGTTTGCAGTGCTGCGAATGTGCATACTGCATAGGACTAGGGTACTTCATGGTATTTTAGTGAATTTTTACATAAATGTCCCCCCTTTGGTTTTACTTGCCCCACCGAAAAAATTCCCGATATATACGTAAAAATTCCCGATATATACCCGATATATACGTGATATATATTGACCAAATTTGGCGTAAAAATCAAAAACTCAAAATCTTTCCCTGGAGGCTGCCACCCCCAGACCCCTGCAACTCCGTGGCTTACTATTCCAATCTATCAGCAAAGCATGGTTTTTTGCGTAAAATACTGCGTATTTACGCAGTGGACCTTAAATACGCAGGATTTATTTACGCAGCCTTCATGTGCCCGCCGCGCGACACTGAATCAAAGTTAGCCGGAAAAATTTTCCCGATGCGTCTCCAATTGACTGAATTTAGCCTAAAAGTTAAAAACTTCTCCGATTTGTACTGGGGGCTGTAAACTTTCAGTAAGAAAGAACAAGTCATCGTAAAAAAGAACACTCAAAAATAAAAAAGAACAAGTTTTAAGCAGTGGTCGATTTGAAACAAAAAACCCTGATTTCAATAAAAAGTCCACAAAAAATTCCTATTTTTTCCTATTTTTTGCTCAGAAATTCCTATTTTTTTCCTATTTTTCTCTGGGAAATTCCTATTTTATTTCCTATTTTTCCGTAAATGGGCCGCAACACCCCTGCTATATAGATTTTTTAATTTTTGTGTCGTATTTCATCCAGAGATTTTTGTCGCACCAGCCACCGGATCAAGTGCAGTTGGGGTGGGGTAGTGGACCTATTTTTTGGAGGAGAGCACCTCAGGGGAAGCATTTTTTGTAATAGAACCCCTATCCACAAATTTATATTTGTATTTGTATTTACCCGTATTCATAAAAGTGCAAGCCCGGCTTAAAATCCCGGCTTTTCGTATTCATAAAACCAAGCTCGGCTTTTTATCCAGGCTTTTTGGAGTTCATAAAAGCTGGGATAAAAAGCCGAGTTTATGGTATTCATAAAAATCAAGCTCGGATTATAATCCCGGCTGTGCTGTCTATGCTGGGGCCGTATTCTCAAAATTACCTGCAGGTAAAGTTAGGCTAACTTTACCCACAGGTAAGGTGGAGGTAAAGTCGTATTCTCTAACAATGACTAAAGTCAATCTGATAGGTAAGGGTACCTTTAATATTCGGGGCTGAAAAGTGCTTTATCTTGTTTCACAGCTAAAGTTAATGTATTGTGCAAATTTTTAACCTCAACCGTCGACGCTAACCTTGTTTTCAATTTTAACTTTACCTTTACCCACAGAATTCACTTTACCTTCACCTTACCTGTGGGTAAAGTTAGCCTAACTTTACCTGCAGGTAATTTTGAGAATACGGTCCCTGGTGAAACTGAGGCGGGGGGGGGAATTCAAACTGATATTTTTTCACCGTGAAAACACGTTTTTGTAGGTTTTCGCATGCGCTGAGTTCATTTTTAGCACTTTCCAAGCGAAAAACGTTGATTTATACCTTCTCGAAAAAATTCAATTTTTGTCGAAAATCATAGTTTTTCGACATAGTGGGCATACATTAACACGGGGGTCGAATCTGGGGGGGTCCTGTACCAATATTTCGACTGCCCTTGAACCTGAATTGAACGTGAGTGAAAACTAAAATAATGGTAAGTAAAACATCTCTGAAAAAATATTACCCACAGGAAATTACATTGATACATGCTCCTGCTAGTTTTGTAAATCAGTATAGCCAGTGGCGTAGCCAGAAAAAAATTTCGGGGGGGGGAATGACTTTTCGATTTTTTGAAATGTGTTAAAATGCACTTAATTGCTATTTTTAACGCAAAAAACGACACATAATAGCATTTTTCGGTCAAAAACAATGCTAATTTTCGATCACAGCAGCATCGGACGTAAAATTGGAGCTCAAAACTCCGAAAATTACAAAAATGATGGGCCGGCAAAGGGTCCGGAAGCTAGCAAATCTGCAAATTTTCCGAAATTTTTTGACATTAACAACTGTACATTTACTAAAATTGGCATTGTTGTAACAATAAAACAGCTAAAACGATACATTATACAGTGTATTAAGCAAATACATAGTGCACAATGCAACTATATGCATATACATATGCTTTCATGCAAGACAAAAGCAAAGATCACTAAGCCAAATAGTTGCAGGGGTCTGGGGGCGGCAGCCCCCAGAAAAAAAATTGGGGAAAATTTTGATTTTTAGGCCAAATTTGGTCAATTGGAGACGTATCGGAAATTTTTTCCGGCCGGACCATAAAAACCAAAGGGGGGACCCTTGTGTAAATTTTCAGTCGGAAAAAATTTCGGGGGGGGGGAATTCCCCCCATTCCCCCCCCCCCTGGCTACGCCCCTGAGTATAGCTGACAGTGGCGTACTCAGAAAAAAATTTCGGGGGGAATGACGATTTTTGTAATAGGTTAAAATGCACTTTTTTAAGCAATTCTAACACTCATAAAAAGCCTTACGAACGCAAGATTACTACATCACAAGGTTTCAGGGATCTGGGGGCGGTAGCCCCCAGAAAAAATTGGCGATTTTTCCAATTTTTAGACCGAATTTGGTCGACTGGAGAGTGGAGACGTATCAGAAATCTTTTCCGACGAAATTTAAAACAAAAGATGGGAGCGTCATATCAGACGGAGCGTGTATTCCACAAGTTATGCACATGCAGCATAATGTACTTGTGTATACAATATACATGCATAGGCTTTGATGAAAGACAATAACAAGGAATAGTAAGCCACAGAGTCGCAGGGGTCGGGGGGCGGCAGCCCCCCGAAAAAAATCTGGAAAATTTTTGATTTTTCAGGCCAAATTTAGTCAACTAGAAACGTATATATCAGAAAATTTTTTCCGACCAGACCATAAAAACGAAAGGGGCGACCCTTGTGTAAAAATTACTGGGAAAAAATTTCGGGTGGGGGGGAATTCCCCCTTTTCATTCATTCATTCATTGTATGCTTTCATAAAAGACAACACTGATAACACTAAAAAAAGCGAAAAAACAGTTTCTCTGCCCTAGCACTGTACCAGACTTCTCAAGATGTCTTACCTTTGTCCCGCGGACAAAGTCTCTGGGTCCTTCTGCCCTAGCCCCTGTACCAGACTTCTCAAGATGTCTTACCTTTGTCCCGCGGACAAAGTCTCTGGGTCCTTCTGCCCTAGCCCCTGTACCAGACTTCTCAAGATGTCTTACCTTTGTCCCGCGGATAAAGTCTCTGGGTCCTTCTGCCCTAGCCCCTGTACCAGACTTCTCAAGATGTCTTACCTTTGTCCCGCGGACAAAGTCTCTGGGTCCTTCTGCCCTAAACCCTGTACCAGACTTCTCAAGATGTCTTACCTTTGTCCCGCTGACAAAGTCTCTGGGTCCTTCTGCCCTAGCCCCTGTACCCGACTTCTCAAGATGTCTTACCTTTGTCCCGCGGACAAAGTCTCTGGGTCCTTCTGCCCTAGCCCCCAGTGGCGTACCCAGAAAAAAATTTCGGGGGGGGGGAATGACTTTTCGATTTTTCGTAATGCACTTTTTAGCAATTTTATAACACTCGTGAAACGCCCTACAAACGCAAGATTACTAAACCACAAGGCTGCAGGGGTCTGGGGGCGGCAGCCCCCTGAAAAAAATAGGGAAAATTTTCGATTTCTTGGCCAAATTCTGTCAGTTGGAGGCGTATCAGAAAGTTTTTCCGGCCAGACTAAAAAAACCAAAGGACTGAAGGTTGCAGGGGTCTGGGGGCGGCAGCCCCCAGAAAAAAATTAGCGATGTTTCCAATTTTTAGACCGAATTTGGTCAACTGGAGACGTATCAGAAATTTTTCCGACAAAATTTAAAACAAAAGATGGGATTGTCATATCAGACGGTGTATTCCACAAGTAAATGTAGCATAATATACTCGTGTAGACATGCACATGCAGCATAATGTAGTTGTGTATACATGCATAGACTTTGATGAAAGACAATAACGAGGAATAGTAAGCTACATAGTCGCAGGGGTCTGTGGGCGACAGCCCCCAGAAAAAAATTTGGGAAAATTTTTCATTTTTAGGCCAAATTTAGTCCATTGGAGACGTATTAGAAAATTTTTCCGGCCGGACCATAAAAACCAAAGGGGGGACGCTTGTGTAAAAAATCACTGGGGAAAAATTTCGGGGGGGGGGGGGGGGGGAACCCCCATTCCCCCCCCCTGGGTACGCCCTTGCTAGCCCCTGTACCAGACTTCTCAAGATGTCTTACCTTTGTCCCGCGGACAAAGTCTCTGGGTCCTTCTGCCCTAGCCCCTGTACCAGACTTCTCAAGATGTCTTGCCTTTGTCCCGCGGACAAAGTCTCTGGGTCTTTCTGCCCTGGCCCCTGTAGCAGACTTCTCAAGATGTCTTACACTTGTTCCGTGGTCAAACTCAAAATTTGTATTGCCCCTGCAATATAGCTAAGCCTTTTATTGCCTTTGTCCTTATAAAAGGTCAGAATTTTTACTACCATTGTATATACCATCTACCATGGTTACAATCGTTCCTGCCTTTGGCCTTAAACCGCGGCAAAAATCTTCCATCCCTTGTACCTTGGCTCAAAATTTTCTTGCCCTTGTACCAAATTTCGCTTGCCCTTGTACCAAAGTCAAAAATCTGGGGGGGTCCCGGACCCCCCCCCATACCCCCCCCCCGTGTTAAACTGATACTGGGGCTAATCATCGAAAATTATGGCCAATACAGTCGTAATATCAGCCTGAAGTTTAATCGTCATAAAGCAATGGAGATTTTTTTAACTGTTTACGCCGAATTTGGTCAACTAAAGATGTATCAGAAATTTTTTCCGACAGGAAAATTAAAAACTAAACATGGGAACGTCACATTAGACAGTGTATTATACAAGAAAATTCTGCACAATGTACTTTTGTAGACATGCATAGGCTTTGATGAAAGATAATAACAAGGACTAGTCAGCCATAGCCCATAGAGATGCAGGGGTCTGGATACGGTCGCCCTCAGAAACAAAATTCGAAAACTTTTGGATGTTTAGGCAAAATTTGGTCAATTGGAGACGTATCAAAAATTTTTTTCGGCGGGGCGATAAAAACCAAAGGGGGGACCCTTGTTGACAATTTCTTTAAATTCAACCAAAAGGGGGGGGTCGCGACCCCCCTCCCTATCTACGCCCTTGGGTCTGACTTGGGTGTTGGGTCAGGTTAATTTTTGCTGGGTCCAGTTAAGAGAACTTGAGTCTGGACCCTCTCGTGGACCCTAAAATACCCTGACTTGGAGAAAATTGGGGGGCGGGGGGCGGCTGTATATACCGTCGCCCCCTCTCCTAAATGTTAGATAGTAAGGTTTACACAGATTAATTTTTCAGTGTAGCGTGAAAAACCGAGGACCTTCGACCTTCAGCTTTCATTGAGCTAGTTGAAGTAAATACAAGAAATTGGACACAAGAAGCACAGCATTGTTGATAAAGAATAAAAATCAGAAGCTATTTGTATGTAGTACTAGGTACTATAAATATATATTACAATATTCGTTTTAAGACAATAAAACACAAACGATAACAATGTATTTAGCTAGTGTACTGTATATATATATTTAAATTTATATATACATGTAATATATACGCGTACAGTACATAATATGTTGAACGCATGAGCTTTGATGAAAGAGAATTATAAAGAAGACGAAGACTAAACTAGCTACAGAGTCGCAAGAGGTTCGCCAGAACAAAATCTGAAGAAATTTTTGATTTTTAGGCCGATTGTGGTCAGTTGGAGGCCTATCGGAAAATTTTCATGGACGAACAACACAAAATTAAAAGCAAAATCCTTTGTCAGAGAATTAGTGGTTCCGGTTCCGGTTCCGGTACTTTTAAAATACCGGAACCGGAACCAAAAAGTACCGGAACCGGAACCGGAACTCCGGTCGATCCCTGATATATATATATATATATATATATATATATATATATATATATATATATATATATATATATATATATATATATATATATATATATATATATATATATATACAGCTTTGTTTGCAACATATTTAGCTCATTTATACTAAAAATCTTAATTTTGCCAGCTAAAAAAAGAGGCGACATATGCATAGCTAAATTGAGCTTACATATAAAAAGTTTTAGTTTCTTTTTGCGTAGCCAATAAATTTATTACATTTTTCTCGAAAAATATGCATCATTAGTCATGAGTAGCGATTTCTAATGAAATCGAATGCCATAAATTCGATCTGAAAACGTCACTGATGCTCAGCACCAAGCTGGCACTGACAGTCAAGTTTGGTTTAAAAGTGCAGCTTTATTTATAATTCCACAGTAGTAAGGGTCCTTTTATTTGATGCAAGCAACTAAGACTAACCCTTGCTGACCCACCTACTACGCCTGAGCCTAAACACTAAGCCTCAGCCTAAGCACTAAGCCTAAGCATAACCTAAGCCTAAGCACTAAGCCTAAGCCTAAGCACTGAAGCTAAACCTGAGCCTGAGGCCCAAATTAAAGAAAAAACCAGCTAAGAAGCATCAGGAATTCAGGAATAACTTTACCACACTAAAAAACCCTAAATAGCTTTATATTTTAAAAAAATTCGCAGCTATAGCCCGGAATTTCGACGGAACCGTACTTGTGCTGTAACGCTTCGATCAGCCTGGTCTTGGTGGCTTCAGAAAAAGTTCTGTGACTTTTCAAAGCCTGAACCGATTTACAAAATTTTTTCCGCATTTAGTAGCTTAGAAGTTGCTCTTTCAATGATAACAGCAGGTTTTCATTTGATTGAGTATTTTCGACTAAATCCAATTTTGCGCAAAAAATTTCATGTAAAGTTTAATATTTGGACAAAGTTTGATTTCCAGCTAAAGCTTACATCCTACAAACTTCTAACCTAGCCTATTCGAAAAAGCGTTCAATTTTGACCCCCCCCCCTAGGTTTGGGGTTCCGACTTATTTACTTTTAACAGGGTTTTAACACCAAGAATTTCACTTCAGATTTTTATTAAAAGGGGCGACGGTGCAGGTTCGGCGGGGGGGAAATTCAAACTCACATTTTTTCAACGTAAAAACACGTCTTTATAGGTTTTCGAACGTGCTGACGAGTTCATTTTTAGCACTTTCCAAGCGAAAAAACTTAAATTTATTGCTTTTCGAAAAAAATTCAAATTTTGTCGAAAATCATCAGTTTTCGACATTCTGGGGCGAATTTGCAAAAATTATCGCCAATACAGTCGTAATATCAGTTTGGAGTTTGATCATTATAACGTAGCATATAATAATATATTTAATTCAGCTTTGTTTCCTACATATTCTTCTCATTTATACCAAAAAATGTTAATTTTTCAAACTAACGTCCTTTTGCTAGTTTACTTTCTATTGTTTTTCGTTAGTGTTTACCTGTTTCGTTTGTTTTGTGTTATTCTTCTTTATTGCTTTTTTTTGCTAACAAAAAATAAACGCCTCTCCGAACGGTTGGTAACCCCTCTGGGGTTTCTTTCTGTTCGCGGCATATGAGTGTTACTAACATTAGATATCACCAGCTCTTCAGTTTCTTGTATTATTGTTAGTCTATTTTGTAAAGCCGATGATCCTTTTCTAGCAATAAACTGTCTTTATCTTATCTATCTATCTATCTTATAAAATAGGCGAAATATGCATCGTTAAAACTGAGCTCACATATCAATTGTGATTGATTCTTTTTGCATAGACAATAAATTAATTTCATTTTCTGAGAAAAATAGCCATTTTTAGTTAAAAGGAGCAACTTTTAATAATGAAGAATACCATAAATATGAATTCAAAACGTCACTGATGCTCAGCATCACGCTGTCGCTGACATCCATTTTCGGTTCTAAAGTTCAGCTTTATTTATGATTCAACAGTAGCAAGTATCCTTTTATTTGATTCAAGCAACTAAGATTAAGCCTTTACTAACCCACCTACTAAGCCTGCGCCTAAGAAGTAAGCCTCAGCCTAAGCACTAAGCCTGAGCCTAAGCACTAAGCCCGAGGCCTAAATTCAAGAAAAAACCTGCTAAGAAGCAGCAGAAATAACTTTACCGCACTAAAAAACCCCAACTAGCTTCCTATTTTGAAAAATTTTGCAGCTATAGCCCGGAATTTCTACTAAACTTTACTTGCGCTGTATATAACGCTTCAATCAGCCTGATCCTGGTAGCTTCAGAAAAAGTTTTGTAACTTTTCAAAGCCTGAACCAATTTGCAAAATTTTTTTAGCATTTGGTAGCTTAGAAGTTACGCTTTCAATGGTAGCAGCAGGTGTTGATTAAGTATTTTTGCCTAAATCCAACTTTGCGCAAAAAAATCATGTAAAGTTTAATTTTTAGACAAAGTTTAATTTCCAGTTAAAGCTTACATTCTACAAACTTCTAACCTGACCTATTCGGAAGAGCGTTTAATTTTGACCCCCCCCTAGGTTTGGGGGATATAGGGGGCTCCGGATCATTAGTCGAAGAAATGCCGTTTTTCCGACTTATTCCACCCCTAAGGGTTTTAACACCAATAATTTCACTCTAGATTTTTTATTAAAAGGGGCGACAGCTATTTTGGGTGCTAGAGATCAAATTGGGGGCTTGGCTGACGATAGGGGCTCTATATTTTTATTAAAAGATGGGGTAGGAAGCGATTTATGGGCAAAAATGATTCCCGCCCCCACCCCCCCGCCGAACCTTGACCAGGGGCGACAGCTATTTTGGGGGTTAGAGATCAGATTGGGGGCATGGCTGACGATGGGGGTTTCATATTTTTAAGATGGGGTAGGAAGCGAATTACCATCGAAAATAATTCCCCCCCCCCCGCTTCAGTCTGACCGTCTAGGCTTAGCTGGCAGGATTCTCCAGGCTAAGCTGGCAGGATTTTTCCTGAAAATTTCGATTTTTTAATACCTAAACCTGAGCCTAAGCCTAAGCCTGAATCTAAGCCTAGCCTAAGCCTAAGCCCCATGCTAAGCCTAAGCCCAAGCC
>JASANF010005333.1:0-16074 GCA_030248245.1 Trissonchulus sp. WLG1_4
TCTAGCTTCCACTACAGTGGTGTTTTTCCCGACATTGGTATAAACGATGTTTATTAAAATATAAGATAAATTTTTTTAAATCCCCCTTAGTTAACGGGTAACGGTATGCCAACTTTGAAAGTTAGTCTACGTGTCAGATTCTGTGTAACACACTTTGGTAACATCGTCACTGGTTCATTGATCAGTGATTTGAAACGATAAAAAGTTAGCTCATTAACTCAAAGCTACGCTGGAAAACCATTACAAAACGTATGGAAAGATCTTTAAGGGGATTTTAGTAAAATTTCTGCAACATTAACTGAATTTATATTTACAAAGCTAAAAAACTAAGCTACGCTAAAGACGTTTAGGTATTTTTAAAACAATTTTTTAATTCGATGAAGAATTGGGCCCTACCACTTATGAAAATGGAGTTCTAAACAAAATACGTTTAAGTAATACAATATTGCCTTGTTAGTTTCTGACTTTTTGTAGCCTTGGCAAAAGCATCTGTTTAAGGTAGCATCCTTCCTTTTGATATAACGCGTTTTAGCAGGAAAGCTTAATTGCTTGATATTATGTGAGGTATTTTGTCTAGTTTTTCCTCAGTTTAGATGCATAATTTGAAGCAAGAATTGTCTTAGAAGCAGTAGGTATATAGCTTTTGCTACAGACGTTTTGTGTGCACACTGCACGTATTTAACTCAGCTATTTTTGTCTATTTTAAAATGGCTGCTTTTATCATTGTATATATATGTACTTTATATAGTTATGTTTGTTGTTTTTACCATTGCTTGACTTTAAAGGTAGTTTCGCCTAGGTATTTTTATTGTTTTTGGTAAACAAGACTTTAATATAAGATGTCACATTCACTACCAATTGAACCAAATGAAGTATTTTTATATGATTTCAAAATTAAATAAATATTGAAACATTATTTTTCTCGGCGCTCCACTTCACACAGATTCAACGTCTTGTGGTTTTACAGCAGTTTTTCAGCGTTTGTTAAATTGACACCAAACGTCCGGTACATACATACATATATACTTGTCCTAAGGACACAAGGATAGAGAAAAGCACATTTTTTGTCATTGCTGTAGGCGGTTAACGTTCTCACTTTATATAGCTAATTTTTTGCATACCAACTTGATTGAGTCTTGTCCTCTGTCCGTATCGCGGGTCAAAGGCCTATTCACACGAAGGCGCATTTTGATCCATGGCGTCTATACCCCATAGCGCATTGCATGGCGCACGCCATGGAGCATGAGCAGGCGCACACGCACACTACCTACTGCATTGTGGTGAAATAAAGCAGCAGGCAGTGTGAAAATCGAATGCGCACCGGGCTTATAGTCCATGTATGGTTAGGCGTGATCAGCGTGTTCATATGAATATTGTATATATTTATATACCTATCTAACTAGAATTGTTCTATTTTCAGATTGCTGCAATGTTATGAAGATGAGCTGTTTGTGGGCCAAAGGGGGACCGAGTCAGCATCATTGTAATATTGTCGACATTAATTTGACAACGAGGTCTGCTATATTGGTAGTGCTACTGAACGGATTAACTGAGACGACGACGCCGCCGCCGCTAACATTAGCCCGACAGCTCGCAACCAACTGTTGTCGCCGCTCTCAATAGCCTATGAGTTCAAGCTCTGAAGGTGGTCGTTTCGAATTCGAAGATGGTGGCGTTTATTGCGGGGAGTGGAAGGAAGGAAAGGCCCACGGGTTCGGCGTGTGTACGGGCCCGAAGGGGGAGGGAGAATTCTCAGGGGCCTACAACTATGGCTTCGAGGTGTCCGGGATGTACTCCATTGCCAACGGGAGCATCGTCTATTGTGGCCAGTGGCAGAACGGCAAGAAACACGGCCTGGGCGTGGAGAAACACTCACGATACGTCTACAGGGGCGAATGGACGCAGGGCATCAAGGGACGCTATGGCGTGCGACAGAGCCGCACCTCACAGGCCCGCTACGAGGGCACCTGGAGTGATGGTCTGCAAGATGGCTATGGCACGGAAACCTATGCGGACGGAGGTAGGGCGCAGTGAAATGATAATAATAAGAAATAAGGATTCTGGCAAAGTAACGGCCTATTCCTTTACCGGATCAAAGGGTTAATTTTAATCGCTCTAAACAGTTTAAAAATTATGCTAAAAATTGCCATTCCAAAACCAAGATGATTTGCGCGACTGTGTGCTGTGGGTAGGTACTCATAATGGCGGAAACAGTTCTTTTCGTAATGAAATCACGCGTATATTTCATGATTAATCAAAGTCTGGCAAAAATGAACCCTGAGACAATAAGAATCATCAGATTTTATTACGGAAAGAACGAACCGCAAGCATTAAGAATACAGCGAGTAGTCACAAAAAAATCACACAATCTATGTATTTTGTCCCAAGGTTCAGCAATTTCTGGTCAGACGTTAATGCTAAAGTCTGACCCGAGATTGCTGGACCTGAGACAAAACAGGTGGCGTGATTTTTGTGACTACTCGCTGTATGTACGCTTGCAATTTGTTCTTTTCGTAATGAAATCGCGTGTTTCTTTCTGTCTCAGCATTTTTTGGTCAGACTTTACTTATCAGTTTATATGTTGTTGCTTCAGGCATCTACCAAGGCCAGTGGTTGCGCGGCATGCGTCACGGCTACGGGATCCGGCGGAGCGTGCCCTACGGACTGGCCGCGCAGTACAAGTTCAAGGCAGACGAACACGACTCCTGTAATTCCCTATTGTCAGACGTTGAATGTGAGCAGTTTCTCCCCTAGGGACCCCCACCACCAGTCTGCCTGGCTGCACGCTCTCGCATCGCACAGTCATTGCTAATGCTTGCATAATTGCAGTTTGCAGCGTTGTGGCTAGCTGTTACAGTTTTCGGTCTGGAGAGGCAATTTAAAAGAAGTTTAGAATAAGTTTTTCTCAGGAGTTGTCGTTGGATGGATGGAAATTATTTGTTTATGTTCATGAACTTTTCCATGAGAAATTGACTTTGCCATTGTCAATAGATTATAATCGTAAGCAATCTGTAAGGATACGTACCTCCATAGCGCTATGGGATGGCATATTTGGTGTCCCTTAAATCGGGGAATTTCGACTTGCTAAAATTTTCTACTTACTTAAACCCGACCCAATTGCGTACTCTAATACTGTTAATCTAATATATGAACAGGATTCTAGTTTGCTATCAAGTCTCATTCCTAATTATGATTTTATTGACTTAACTGTTTAGACGGAATTTTATAAATTTGCTCAAAAACCTGCAAAAATTATTTATGTAAGAGTTATTTCGTTATTCAGGCTAATTTCTGTCTGAGTATCTTGTTCAAAAAACTTGAATAATTGCGCAATTTAAATGATTAGTAGTGTTTTTAAGGCAACCGTTGGAATTTATCTTGTGATTTGTCAAGCAAGAGTTGATATTTTTTCAGGCCGTATTTGAGTAGCTAAATTAAGCAGAAGCATTAACAACAATTAAAAAATTGGAACCATCGTCGCATTTACATGATCTCCAATGCGCCTCTTCAAACTCAAAAAAACCATTTGGCAACGGATTGAAGGCAGAGCTTATCTTTAGCTAATTTGTGTGATTTCTGGCGTCTCAATAACACTCGAGTCTTTGTTTGTACTCGTGAGCCTGAGCAAGGTCTTATTTTACTATCACCAAGAGTAGGATGGGAAGAATATGACACTCTTCCTATTGGTAAGCTTGGCAGCATCGTAGAAACGTTGCACATTAGCGGGCGACTAAGTAGTCAGAGGAACTTGAACAAAATGTGTATTTGTACCCAAATGGGTCCTGTAACGTATCTAAATGAGCACCTTCGCAAATTAGATTGTTCTAAAATGGTACCGTTTAACAAAGTCATCAGCCAATTGGATTGTCACAGCCTTTTAGCTCCGCCCACAATGTGAGATTACTGTAGTTTGCTGATTTTGCTTGTTAATCTGATTGGCTGATGGGCTTGTTACACAGTAGCGTTTTGGAACTATCTAGTATCTACTTTATGAAGGTGCCCTTTGAATTCGCTGCAGGACCCCTTTGGGCACAAATATCCATTTCGGGAAAGTTCTAAGTTGTGTTTTTATCGGTCGCGAATGTGCAACGCATCTACCGCGCTGCCAAGTTGACACATAAAAGAAGTGTCATACTTTTTCCATGATGTACTCTTGCTATTACATATTTTACGTATTGCATTGCTACTAATTTTTTAATTTAACAAGTTTTAAGCAAATAGCTGTTGTTTATTCAAGTTTGAAGTCAAAACTGCTGTGGGGAAACTACATATCATCTTAAGTAAAAGTGTATGTTTGATTTGCCGAGTGTATAACAACTGGTTTAATGTAAACTAGATTCCATAAGGTAGTGAGAAGGAAAGCTGTTTTCA
Organism: Trissonchulus sp. WLG1_4; assembly: GCA_030248245.1. Classification (NCBI taxonomy): domain Eukaryota; kingdom Metazoa; phylum Nematoda; class Enoplea; order Enoplida; family Ironidae; genus Trissonchulus; species Trissonchulus sp. WLG1_4. Next base: position 4,372 of record JASANF010005333.1, read on the forward strand.
AATTGAGGCGGCTTAGTACCTCCTCCCGCTGGCAAGGGTGGGGCTTGGAGGGCAACGCCTCAAGGCGAATGCCGTAATCGACCACGGTTACATCATTGTTACATACATATGTACTACTGTACCCATTATTTACCGACCCCATGTGACAGGTGTGACGTATTGTCGTTTCTTGCTCAAGTAGATGAACGAATTTATGTTAAATGAAAAAGCCTACGTAAAAATGTAAACCAATTTTCAGCCTATGTAGTCTGTTTAAAATTTCTGCGTACAAACGCCATTAAGCATAGGAACTAAGGCCCGGTTCACACAGACGTACTTTTTACTTTTTACTTTTGGGCCAAAACTAAAAATTTCGGTTCATACAGAACGTACTTTTTACTTTTTACTTTTTGCTTTTGGCCAAAAGTAAAAGTAGAAACGCGTTTTACATTTTACTTCTTACTTTTGCAATCTCGCCAATCAAAATGCTCTGAGAGAAGCTCCGCTTATTTAGCTTCATTATTATTGGTTAGATTTGCATTGTGACAGATAAGTGCACCAGGGACACTCACAACTGTACCCCGCTTCGGCGGGATCGGTAGTCAGGTCTCAAAACTCGCCCTAAACTTATTCATAACTTCCCTTATTACTACTAAGCAATAAATAGTAACTCCTCCCATTCGGTAGCTTAGGAATACTCTTGTTTTGAAGTTACTACTCGTAGCCTGGTGTAACTTCAACACTAGGAAGAGGTGAATCAGTGCACCAACAAGTGCTCGAACACCTTTGGGCGTAAATAAAAACAAGCACGTTTTGCGAGTAAAGTTAAATTTGTTAGCGATAGATTTCGTTGTGACATGCTTGTAGTGCTGAGGATATTCTTCGAATATAAAACGCGGCACTAAAATTTGTAAAAGTTCAACATAAATAAGCATAAGTTTACATTTTTTACTAAAGACTTCCAAATCGAATCCACTGTCAATCATAACTATTTCAGTTCAATAATCTCTGCATTAGTCTTTGAAAACCTTTTCGTCAGAATATTGTACATGCGTGATTTTAGCTTGCTACATAAAGTTTTTCAGTTGTGGCCAAAAGTCGCGGGTACGTTGATTTAAGTTTACTCAAATTCGAGATTTTTTCCGGCCCATTTTAGAAATACTTTTTTCCTAAACGACGTTGGAAGCCAAAACTTAGGCAATTTAAATGCAAAAACATTCAAAACTGCAAAAACAAATGGATCTGGCGCGACAGACATTTTTGCCTATCACACGAAACGCTTCCCAATTCCAACTGTGGCAAGTCGTTTCGGATGTGCTAATATGCAATCTAGGAAACGCTGATGCAATAGGTTTCGTCATAATACAGTGTGCTGTTCACAGAGTTTTCCAGCACTTGACAGACATGCAAATGGATTTGCTGCCTGTTTCTACCTGCGTATGTACGTATGTAGTACACAAACTGACACACACGCCCACAAAATCTGTGTAATCCGCTGACCTAGCGGCCAGATTACACTAGAATATTTTAGTTTGCGTGCTGAGCATAGGAGAGCTTTGCACTATAGTATATACGCGGCGGCTGAGGCCGCCGCGTAAAAAACAAAACAAGTGCACCAAAGCCAGCCAATTGAATGCAATTTTCCTAAAGTAAAAAGTAAGTCTGTGTGAACAATTTTGCAGAAGTAAAAAGTATAAAGTCAAAAGTAAAAAGTATAAAGTAAAAAGGAAAAAGTATAAAGTTAGTCTGTGTGAACCGGTGTCACGGGCAAAAGTGTCCCCCCTGTCCCCCCGGACACTTATGCCTAGGCAAAAGTGTCCTACTTGGGCAAAAGTGTCCCCCTTACACTTTTGGTGCTAAAATTGATTGCCCAGTCCTATATGCACAACAAAACCACAAACTCGCAAAATACTCGCAAAATAACTATGTATATTCTCAAAACCTATACACATTCTACAAATAGTTTTCAATTTAAAATGCTTTAAACAACTTTTAACACCATGAGTAACTATTTAAACTTAATAGGGTTTCCGTTTCATACTTCAGTATGGCTATGGCATACGGACAACGGACATAGCCCACACGAAAACAGTTTCGTCCGTCTTTTCAATTCATACTTTTTCGGCCAAATGAAAATTGGGACATGAGACATATATACGGCTGTATAAAATTCATTCGTTTGAGCGGCACGTCCTTTTGTCCGTATTTTGTCCTTATGTTAAAGAATTTCAGCACAGTTGAACAGAAGTTAACTTTACCGGACATACGGATAGATTGAATTAAACTGTGCCGTTTAGTTAGGATAACCTGACATACGGTCTAAGGGCAAACGGATATGCGGCTGAACGGACTAAAAGCTAAAGACTTTCTGGCATCTTATCTCTTGTCACTTAGTGTTCTGCCGGTCAACTTGTTCGCTGTCCGTTCATTCGATTCAAACTGCACAAAACTTAGTGCATTGAAAAAAACGAAACTTGTGGCAACAAGCACGTTTTGCGAGTAAGGTTAAACTTTTTAGATAGACTGCGTTGCGAGTTGCTTGCAGTGCTGAGGATATTCTTCGAATATAAAACGCGGCACTTAAAAATTTTCGAAGCGAGCATATTTAAAAAACTTGCAAAGTACTATCCGTGTTAAACTTCACTTAGCCAACAGTGTCACCTCACCACCAGTAATAACCAAAAATGTCTCCATCAGAAAAAATTATGGAGGGTCAGTTTTGCTTAAATCTTGATTAACTACATAAGAGATGCAACGTGATCAACGTGAAAAGTTTAACTTCGAAATTGATCTTTGTATGGCAAAAGCGTACATAAAAGCAACTTTTTACGAGTTACAGTTCACATTTTACAGCAGCTAAACAACGCACACGCTCATCGTGTGCTAGTCCACTGATGTACGCTAGGCCAGCTCAGCTATTGTTTTGTAGCGAACGGCGTCCATACTACATAGATGGACTCCGTAACCGCCACTGGGCAACGTTACCATGTCCTCTAGACTAGTTCAAAATTGTTGCGTTGCGTATATTCAAAACACAATTTTGAATTTGCAGCTAAGCGTAAACTAAGGGGAGACACTTTTGCCCAAGGTAGGACACGTTTGCCTAGGCAAAAGTGTCCCCCCGGACACTTTTCCCTAGTCAAAACTGTCCGGGGGACACTTTTGCCTAGTTAAAAGTGTCCGGGGGACACTTTTGACTAGGCAAAAGTGTCCGGGAGACAATTTTGACTAGGAAAAAGTGTCCGGGGGGACACTTTTGACTAGGAAAAAGTGTCCGGGGGGACACTTTTGACTAGGCAAAAGTGTCCGGGGGGACACTTTTTTGGGGGGACACTTTTGCCCGTGACACCGGGCCTAAACGGTCTTTTTGCAAGCTGATTTTTTGTCCGACTAAACGAATTTAAGTACACACTAGAACTCGCAACGGGTCGAGATTTCATAACCCGACCCGACCCGACCCGAGCTAGTGTCTAACCCGACCCGACCCGACCCGACCCGACTTCTACTGAAGCTGCTATACAAACACCGAGACAATTGAGATTTTCTTGGCACTTTTTATCCAGTTTTCTATGTATTTCAGTTGTTTTGATAAGCTACAGCACATTATGTACATGGGGGGTCTGCGGGGAGAAATTTGAGATTCCGGAACAAGCTCTCCCTCAGTTTTGACACATCGAGCGAGGCAATCCCCCCTCCTTGTTGCTGAAAAAGTGACTGAAAAAATTGCCTCAGATAGCTGTAAACTACTTCAAAAATGAGCAAATAGCAGTTCAAGCCCCCAAGACGTCGAGACAAGCCCCCCTAAAATTTCAAAAAATTCGGAATAAACTTCCCGAACCGAGACCCCATGTACATGTATGGACTAAAGTAGCTATTAATTTGGCTAAAAAGAACTAAAAGCTCGGAAAAGCTGTTACATAAGTTTGCAGAGGGTAAGTACATTAGGTTGAAATTACCATGAAAGCAGAAAAACTTGATGTAAAATTCAAGGATTTATACCAAAAATTTTCGACCCGAACTGACCCGCACAACCCGCGGGTTGGAAAATTTCAACCCGACCCGACACGACCCAACCCGACCCGCACCAACCCGACCCGATTGCGAACTCTAGTACACACACTTAAATGTGAATGGTGCATGTTAATTCCTTTTAGTCTTGTGCCACTTAAAAGAATGGGTATTCATTCCCAAACTTCAGTCTAGAATTATCACAGTCTGTTTAATACATTCGTCAGACGCATTTACTTACGTCAAACAGCTGTTAAGAATAACAATCATTAAAGTTGCAACTGTGCTTGAGCTAAACTATCTTAGTGACTCCTGTTTGACGTATAGTACCGACCAGAATTATTGGCTGCAGACTCCGGAGTCAGTTAGTCAGTCAAGATAATCAGTTTTCTTGGTCCGGAGTCACAGCGGAGTCGGAGTCACTTGACTCCAGAGTCAAAGTATAGAGTTGTATAAATGTACGCTTGCTACTACTTTGACTCCGGTGTCAAGAGAGTAAGAGACGTCGACTCAGCTTTGACCCCAGAGTCTGTAGCAAGTAGTAATTTTGGTCGGTACTCATACATGTAACGGGGTCAATAGTTTGGAGGGGCTCTCCGGCCAAAGTTTGGGGACCCTGCCCCCCAGATCGACCAAAAATACCCTAAATTTTGCAAAATTTTTAAAAACTTGGCCAAAAAGTGCCATTTTTTTAATTTTGCCCAAATTTTGGGGGTCCTCCCCCCCGGTCCTCGATTTGGGGGAAGGTCTCCCCCATCCCCCCTCCGCATAGATGTATGCCGGTACTGTAATTTAAACACCTTTTGTGAACGCCAGTCATTTTGTTTCAGCAGCCAGCAACCCCCGTTCTGAGCGCAGTCGCGGTGGCTTTGTGCTGCGGGCTCAGTCGGCCACCGAGACCCCAGGCTCGACGCGTCGCTCCCAGTCTGAGCAGAGCATCGGCAAGCGACGCTTTCTGTCTGGGCTGAGAATCAAAAAACAGCGATCCACGGGCGATATTGACCGCGGGGAACACCATGACACTGGAAGTAGGACGAAAATTAGTAAATATGCCCGCACAACAAAAGCACATAATTTTACTTTTTTTAGTTGCTTTTTAAAAAAATCGAGGATTAAATATCTTCAAGAGTACATAATAGTGTCTCACTCTTTATAGAAGAAGAGTGAGACACTCTCCTTTCTGCCTGTGTTATAGCGCAGGCAGATGCGCTGGTCGTTTTGAAGCCACATGTTGCCGTTTTATGCAACATGTGGGTAGCCAATCAAAAACGAGCTTTGCTTCTGATTGGCTAAACGCCTGTGCACGTGCTCCAATCAGCACGCAGGCAGCCTCACGTGCTATGGCCTGAAAATTGTCAAAAAACATTTAACTTACCAGTTAACATCATAGTCAGCACATACTAGCAATAATCCCTGAAAACGGTGATAATAATGTAGGCAAAATATAATTCGGGGCAAAAAAAACAAAAAACCCCCAACCCGACCGATCATGGCAAAATTTAACACTGAAATGGCTGTAATGGCGGCCAGTGTGCTGATTGGACAACTTGAGGCCGCCTGCGTGCTGATTGGAGCACGTGCACAAGCGTCTAGCCAATCAGAAGCAAAGCTCGCTTCTGATTGGCTACCCACATGTTGCATAAAACGGCAACATGATGCTTCAAAACGACCAGCGCATCTGCCTGCGCTATAGCACAGGCAGAAAGGAGAGTGTCTCACTCTTCTTCTATAAAGAGTGAGACACTATTATGTACTCTTGATATCTTGATACCGTTAAAAAAATATTATGTGCTTTTGATACTGTCTCGTGTCGTTGACAAATTGTCTATCAATTTTGTATTATATAAGCTAAGTTTATATTACATGGAGAAAGGCGGTTTTTTATTGTAGCTTAATAAAGTACTGATACTTTTTACAGATTTATGTTGTACAAACTATTTCTTAGCCTTAATTTTATTAGAATTTGGATTTTGTTTCAATTTTCGTTCAATTTCCTTTAACCAACCAGCAATGATTTGAAACTGAATTGTTGAAAATGTTGGTCTCAAAGATTTTAAGGAAACTGTCTCTAAAGCCTGGTTTTTACTCATTCTTATTTTTGTCCCCGCCCTTTCGAAGCAATTCACTGAAGACTGTGCGACTAAATGCTGCTAATTTTTTTTGAATGAACAAAATCGGTGTCAACTCCACATTCTATACCAAAAATCACTCAAAATGATCGTGTCATGTTTTACCGCAGCAAAAGACAGACCAAAAAATGTCCTTGACGCTTGTTCCTGTTCCCGTGTTTCTAAGCACAAGTATGAGCCGCGTTTAAGTTTCCAATAGTGAGAGACATATTGAAAATTTCTCACTTCTTGGACTATTGTCATGGACTGTTGCTCCAAAATAGATCGCATGAAACAGACTAGCATTCAGTAGGTATTCATTTTGGTATTTAATCAACTTGTACTTAATCCACTTGTACTTAATCCCGTTCAACTTAGACCACGTGTACGATCCACGTGTACTTATTCCACTTGTACTGACTCCACTTTTACTTAATCCACTTGTACTTAATCTACTTGTACTTAATCCACTTGTACTTATTCCACGTGTGGCTAATCCACTTGTACTTATCCACTTGTACTTAAATCATTTGTACTTAATGTTGCAGGATCTCTGCGTAGCTCTGGCAGCAGCACCAGCTGTAACTCTGAGGAGTCCAACGCCCACTCCCACCACCTGCACAGTGCCAAACTGTCCCAGGATCCCTCCTTCGACGCCGAGGACACCATCGACCCTACCGTAACCGAGACCTACATGGGCGAGTGGAAGAATGACAAACGCTCGGGCTTCGGCGTATCCGAACGGTCGGATGGGCTGAAGTATGAGGGCGAGTGGTTCAATAATAAAAAGTATGGCTTCGGGGTGACCACGCTGAAGGACGGGTCAAAGGAATTGGGCAAGTACAAAAACAACTGCCTGGTCACGTCGGGCTGTCGCAAACGTCATGCCATTTTTGCCTTGCGCTCGGCCAAGCTCAGGGATCGCATCGATGCTGCCGTGGCTGCCTCTGCCAAAGCCGCCCATTTGGCTCATCAGAAGGGCGATGTGGCCGCTGCCAGGTCAGTAGGCCTGCCAAGAGTACATAGCAAAGAGTATGACACTATTCCCAGTAGATACGCTGCAGCGCCCGATTAGTCTCGCAGCACCCGTTTGCGGCCAGTATTAATGTGGGAACGTTCCCATGTTGGTCATTTTTTGGCCGCTAATAGCTATAGCAGCGCTTTCACCTATTGTGTCATACTCTTTTCATTATGTACTCTGGATAATACTAAAGTCCGACCAAAGATGCTGGTCCCGAAGACAAAAAAACATGTGATTTCATAACAAAAAGTACGAATTGTAAGCATCAAGAGTGCAGCGAGTAGTCACAAAAAGGCATACCTGTTTTGTCTCACGGTTCAGTATTTTACATATGGTCAAACTTTATTGTTCTCCGTTGAAAGTTATGACCAGATGTTACAAAATGTGTTCAACTTTTAGTCTCAGTCTAAACTGTTCTTTTCGAATGAAATAGAACCTCGTAATGACAAATTGTGCGTTTAATATAAGGTATAACTAATTGTTCGACTTATGTAGACTGCGTTCAAGTTTAACACTGCAACTTGCCGCCTAAATAATTAATATAGGATCGATTTGCAGCCGTATATTCGGTCAGCTTTAAAAGTACGACACGCCATAAGATCTTAAACGCTATTACTGGCGTATTCTGACTTGCCGGTTGAGCGGAACATACTTGCGGTACGGGACGGCTGCAGGCATGAATCAACCAAAAGGACCATTTTAATGCATAAAGGGGAGTCGGAAAGAGAGGAAAAAAGGAAAGAGGAAAAAAAAAAGAAAAAAAAAAAAAGAAAAAAAAAAACAAAAAAAAAAAAAAAAAAAAAAAAAAAAAAAAAAAAAATTAATCACAATTCACACGGGCCCATATTTAAGCTACTGACAAGCAAAGAGGCATTGGTCTTTATAAAGGTCAACGTTCAACTAACTACTGTATGTTATAAAGTTTTTTAAGGTTTTGAGGTTTAGGTTTTAAACTTTAAGTCCGATCGGGCTTTTTTCGACTTGTGAAAATTGCAGTATTTTGTTACTCACTATTCATGTAAATGTGTTTTTTGCGTTGGTGAGCACATATTTTTGTGAAAGCATTGTAATTATTGAACTTTGAAACTTTCGTTTTTGAGCCTTCCAAGTTTTATAATTCTTGTGTTTAGTGAATTTATGTACATAGTTACCTATGGATTCGTAGCAAGCATTAAATGGAACTTTCTGTTATATGGAATCTTGCTGTTATTTACTCTTGTCGTGATGATAGATATAGCTGACTTTAAGGTTGTGTAGCTGTGTAGAGGCATTTTTTTCACTTTCCATAAATTCTGTATATAAGTCATTCGTTTGAAAGAATAGCATAGACATATTCGTTCGTGCGTGGATACGAACTTTATTAAATGTTAGATGTGCGCTTAGGTTACATTTCACCTCCCACTATTCTATGTCTGTGTGTGCGTATGTCCAATGTTTTTGCAAACTTTCTTTCTGTATTTGACGACCTGTTTTTGAGCGCAGCAGCTCATTTAGGATGAGTTTGGGTATCAAAGTGCCCATTACGTGCTCTTGATACCCAACCTCATTATAATGTTCCTATAGTTTTGTGTTTTGTGTCAACTCATCACGGCACACGCATTGCATAATATGCAAATTAGCGAAAGCGTGTGCAATGCGCAAACATACACAGGCCCTGTTTGCATTGTGTGCATGCCTGATTGCAGTGCGAGCGTATATTGTCTGGCAATCAACATCGATTGTGTGTGTGTGTGGGCTATGTTATGTGTACCTATATAGTTCTTCGACTGCTCAATTTTTAGTTTGAAATTTTCTACATCATAAAATGAAAACCTCAGAAAACAAAAATTGGGCAACTCATTTGGGCACATTATAAATTAATGCCACACGTCTTCGAACAATATTGATTTCATTTGAATACAGTACATACCTCTTCTGATGTACTAAATAGCATTACTACATGAGAAGCAACTCAAGCTAAATTTAAAAAGCTAGTGGTGCATTAATAATGTACCTCAGAAATATATGTATCATTTGTTGAAAAGTACATTATACACGTTTCTAAACATCAAGACAATTGTGTTTCAATGGTGAGTGCGAAAATACACAGTGCATGGAGTCGCACTGACAGCTATTTGTATAAAATTCTTTGAATCCAGTCAGCAATGGTTTTATCAAGAGTACATAATAGCGTCTCACTCTATATAGAAGAAGAGTGATACACTCTCCAGCCTGCCTGTGTTCTAGCACAGGCAGATGCGCTGGTCGTTTTCAGGCTACATGTTGACATTCTATGCAACATGTGACTGGCCAATCAGAAGCGAGCTTCTATTCTCTGATTGGCAGACGCCTGTGCACGTGCTCCAATCATAAAACGGGATAGGGATAAAGGTTAATAACTCATTATTTATTCATAGTCTTCTTGTAAAAACATTAAAAAAGGTTTGCAAATACCTTTGGGGATATTTTGGCAAACTTTCAGCGAAATTGATTGAGAAACTTTTAAGAAATTCAGAAAAGTTTATATCTCAAAAGTTTCTCAATCATTTTCGCTGAAAGTTTGCCAAAATATCCCTAGAGGTATTTGCAAACCTTTTTTAATGTTTTTGCAAGCAGACTATGAATAAATAATGAGTTATTAAGCTTTTATCCCTATCTTAAATGCTTATCAACGCATCAGCGATTATATACTAAAGTGTGTTACGCAGGGAATCTACGCGCTGATTGGTCAGTCACATGTTGCATAGAATGTCAACATGTAGCCTGAAAACGACCAGCGCATCTGCCTGTGCTAGAACACAGGCAGGCTGGAAAGTGTCTCACTCTTCTTCTATATAGAGTGAGAAGCTATTATGTACTGTTGGTTTTATTGATATGAACCATACACACATAACAATTTTTAAGATCCGTTGCCGTTACAAATTTTAAGATTTATTTTTATTCTAATCACCGTACACATTTAATGCTGAGTAGCTGCAAAGTCTCACTCGCAAACAATAAAAAATATCAAACTTAAAAATTGATTAAACATTCAAAATATTATAATTATTGAATATAGAAATAAAGTATGGCCTCACCGATATTTGAACGCGGCTTACTGGATTCAAAGTCCAGAGTGCTAACCACTACTCAATGAGGCCATGAAGATATTATGTTAGCTGTGCATCATGCAGCACTAATTATGTAACAAAAATCGCTTCATTTACCACAAAATGAATGGTATCAGGCAGGGACTGTATATAGTGGAGCCACAAATCACTAATTAAAGCTTTGCGATATCAGCTCACTTGCAATTTTTAACTGGCACACCTTACAGATTACCTCTAGTATCATCATTGGCATGTCCTCTGTACATTAATTCGTTTAAAGGTGGTGGTTCGATTCCTCTCCGGCTGTTTGTCTAGGCCTTCTTCGATATTCCCACATTACATCATCTGTGATCCGTCCGAGTTTCAAGCGCAAGGTCGACCTACCTGCCTACTGGAAATTCAACCTACCCAAAATAACATAGAAACTTGAAAATCTGAATATAGTATGTATATACGCGGCCGCTGACGGGGCCGCGTAAAAATAGCACTGAAAATCTAGTGTTGCATTCAGTTTGTTTGATTTCTGGAAAATCCCCTCACTTTTTTATCAGACTTCTATCTAAGTAATTTTCCTCCTGGCTAACCTTTGTCTCCTGGAGCCTGAATTACCTCATTGTCTACACTATATACGTTACGTATGCGATTCAAACTGTATGCCTAGGCAAGAAGGTATATAATTTAGGTCTAAGATCTATGTAATTTAGCTCTAAGTGTGTATAGATACTGTAGAGTCTCTTGGAAACAGTTTGTTGAACTGTATTTTCAGCTGCAACAAGTTCCACTGTACCAACCAACTCAGGCGTTATCTGTATATACTTTATCCGTTTAGTTGCAACAGAGTTGATCGGTTTCAGCACAATTAGAGTAGATTAAATTAGAACAAATATGACTACGTACCGGCCAAAATTTACTTTCTACAGACTCCAGAGTCAAAGCAAAGTCAGAGTCACTTGATTCTGTAATCATAATACATAGTTATACAAACCTATTTTAAGTCTGGAATCAAGTGCATCCGACCGACTCCACTTTGATTCTGGTGTCTGTAGCAACTATAATTTTGGTTGGTATTGTAGATTAGATTAAAATTAATTAGATTAAATTAGATTAGATTAGGTTAGCTTAGATTAGATTATATTCGATTGAAGCAGAACGGAATTGGCGGATTAGATTAGATGTAAGTTCGTACAGAAGCCAAACGGCTGTTCATAGAGAATCTATTGTTCCTGTTTTCCTTTCTTATTTCTAGTTTGTATTTTGTGAATCGCTTAGCTCATTCTAAGGTTTGATCAAGCTTGGTAAACATACCTAGGGATTCTAGCCCTTAGCCCTCAAATCATATGCCCTCATACATTGTTTGCACAATCTAAGCCAGTTTCACAAGTTGTGCCGTGAGGCACCCCATAGGGTGTCACACGGTGCCATATGGTGCCACATTACGCCCATGTGCATCATGTGGCACCATGTGGCACCCCGTCGTGTGGAACAGGCTTTATGATAGTTTTATTTTTTACGCGCATGA
>JASANF010005335.1:0-141324 GCA_030248245.1 Trissonchulus sp. WLG1_4
TGTTATACTGCGGCCCCCGGTCTTATGTCATCCGCGTGAGCTGGCGGGCTATCTCAACATCCGCGACCGGTGCCTAACTGTGCCGGAAGGCACGCAGTAATAACAACTTGACGCTAGGGCGTCGAAACTGCAGGTCTAGAATTTGCTCAATGACAGGTTCGGGAGCACTCTAAGTAATACCCCTACGGGCCCTAGTAACACAAACGCAGAGACCAAATATATCACCAGTACACGCGAACACAAAGCTAAAAATAAGGCTTTATTGAAGAGCCTGACGACGGTAATTTATACAGTGGAACAAATTGTAAAATACAGTATCAGACACGCGAATAATAACAAACTAAACAGTAAATTTGGTCTCCTAACTCAGGAGCGCCGGTCCACTAAACTCAGAGTTACTCCCTGCTGAAATCTGTGAATTTTCTCCCGATAATTTAAACCCGACCGGCGTCCGCCATTCCCCTCAAGCCAACCGACTAGCTTGCATTGCACTCTTATCAACACTAATTCAAACTTTATATTTTAAGCTCCGAATAAGTTTCCCCTTTCAGAATATATCCCGAAACATAATTAGAACATAATTAAACTACGTTTTAGACTGAATTTAAGTTCCCAAAATAACGACCAAATGTGTGATTTCTAGGCTTAGTTGCGCCTTGTTGCTATGGCAACTAAACGTGACTACAAACTCAATGCCAAACGGAAAGCCAAAAGGGCTAGGTCAACGAGGGTAGGGCCCTGCATTTACAACAGGTGCCCCCCTGTGCGGGTACGACGTCTCTGGAGTGCCCAGCACACCTAAAACGGGTCCTACCCTTTTGACCTAGGCCTTTTCTCAAACAAAATTTCAAGAAAGAATTATAAACTACAAAACATAAAAAGATCGAAAATGGCAAATTACACAATGGCAAAATAAGGCACAAACTATTATGACATCAAACGCAAACAAATAATTTTGAGCAAACATAACAAAAACTATTTTATAACTATTATAACAAGCAAAGAGATTACGACAAAAGAATTTTGAACGATCATAGTTTAAATCACAACAATAAACAACAAAGCTATTACAACTAATTTTTGGTAATTGTGTGTAATATGTGTAATTTAGTGCCCCCCATTCCTGGAGGTTTTACCAGATTGAACCGGATTGCTGGATTCAAAACCCAGAGTGCTAAATTTGCCTATCCGTCCCCTAAATGTGTAATGAAAACCCAAAATGTGTGTCCCAAAAACCTATTGTACCGATGCAAAATACACTCATACCTAATCCGGTCGGCTGCAGTCCGACACGGGTGTTAATACATACATACTGTGTGTTAGTTTGAGTGCACACTCGATTAAAACCTTACGTACTGAATTTAGGGGTACCCCTCTTGCTTCCTAAACTAGCATACTACTAATTAGACCGGTCGTTAAACTATCAGTCAGCCTATTCTGGTGAGTTCGCACTTGCTTTCAGCCACGTACGCCTTATGTCATAGACATGTCGACAAGTGCGAAGTTCAGGGTAGAAACCAGCTACCCGTCGCGTACGCCACTCACAGGCTATCCCGAAAATAGTTTTCTCTACAATCAATTGGCTCGATAATAAGTATTAAAATACTGTTCGTACAACAACAGCCAAGTAGTTTCCGCTGTGGCGGAAGCAAAAAGAGCAGAACATTCACACATCACCATCATTCACACGCCTCGGATAATAAGGTTTTGGGTATGGCAAGACACTTGCCTAGGTCGCGGCCCCTTACAGGCACATAAACACATTAGGGCACGGAATAGCAAACACGTTAGCATCCTAACAGTCTGAATAATCGATCCGTGTCGGGCGGCCATCCAAATCCGTCGTTATGTTGTCGTTACAGTCTCTCCTCAGCATAATCCGCAATTAATCAGTACATGCAACTACCACTTTTAGCCACAACGTTCCTGTCGCCAATAACAATCGCCTGCCAATTTGGGAGAGCACAGAAGGTATAAACAATATGGCAGTTCGCATATCTTACTAGTCTCCCTTACGAACCATTAACCAAACGCACCGGTAACCGCCACATTTTACCGACCCCCAGGGCCACAACCAATGATCAGCAATTCGAATCAGTTCCAAAAATACACGCCATAATGCTATAGTTGCCGTAATCCGCACACAAGAGATAGCCGTAAAGTGTTATTAAGGCAGTGACAAGCACTTTGGTTACATTACGGTAGGTCGTTGTAATCGCGAATTGAGTGGAGACTACACTATATATCTAAGGAAAGGGACAGGCACCTAGTTCTACATCTAAAAACAAAAACAATGAAATTACCAAATTTTAAGTGAATTTTGGAAATGCCCTATATTTAGCCTATTATTTTCACCATCATAGACAATAGATACATCCTAATTTTGCGCTGTAAAAATGTATTCTATCCATCGAACTTGCCAAAAGGTTCAACTATTTTTAGATGAGTTATGGTTAAACATAAATTAATATAATACCGAAACTGACCCAACAACTTAGTAGGTTAATAACACAATTTAGGCCGCGACCAGGCCAACTATACTCAGTCCGTGCTCTGGGTTACTTATTCCTTACTCCTTTTAGTTACTCCATAATTAACCATCAAATTTGTATATAATACCATTCGTGCACCACAAAATTTGCCCTGCAACTGCTACCTTTTATACCACTAATACGCTCGAATACGTTCCCATAATTTGCCTACAATTGTCAATTACTCTTGATCATTAAAACCAATATGAATTTTAATTTGAAACTTTAGGTATTTATTTTATCCTCCTTATCCTAATACCAGTCAATTCGACCACTCTACTAACACGAAATAATCCAACCACAAAACCAGAGACAAGAACTGCACAAAAATAATTATTAAATTTAGAACACAATACCCAATCAATTATACATTAAAACCGTGATACTCGGTGCTAACTTTCATTTTTTTTTCTTAGGTAGCAGTCACATACAAACTAGTAACCCAGTTCACGTCCTACTAAAATTTTAAGAAATTTTTGATTCTAGTAACTTAAGCATACATTCGCACGCATTTCCATTTGTGAGGCCTACCGGCATGGCTTGCACAGCCATAACGGTGTGCCCCCCTCTTGGGTTTGTGTGTGGTGCCCTCTGCGACGTAGTATGCCTGCCTCATACAGTGTGTCCTCTCGGTGTTAATTTCTGTACCCCACGTATGATACTGGTGCGTGCATTATATGGTCCCTTATACTGGGCTGCGCCCTCTCATACGTATACAAAGTCAAATTCGCCCCACTGGCAGGCATCACATTTTTCGCTGGGACCGCTACTGATGGCAACGTGTGTGCAAAATATGTATACCCATATAATTTCCAATGTGTACTTTAAACCCCGTGTATTACCCACAAACTTTACTTGCGAGATCCACTAGTTGGCCTTTGTCGCTGTTATTCCTGAAAATACTACAACAAAATACATTACTAAAATTAGTAAAACCGAAAAACCTGGGTCGAATTAACTGCAACAGTTAGTAAAATAAACACTATAGACAAAACAAAACTGTAACCGAAAATTACAACAGAACAAAACTGACTGTACGTAGAACAGACCCATAGCAACACAAAATCTAGAAACAAAGCAAAGAAAGAAAAGAAAGAGAAGAAAAAAAAAACATAGACTACTAACAGTGACTACTAGCAAACAACCGAAAATATACACATGTACCCGAGAAGAAGTGAGATTACCAAGAAAATAAGATCTATCATAGACTCTAAAACATTAAAGCATATACATTAGCGTTATCTACAAGCACTACAAGACAGAGACTACTAAACAAAAAAAAACAAAATTCATACCAGATCAAAATAGCAAAAATCAAAATAATGGCAAGTATCAAAAATACAGCTGTTAGCGCAAATTTCTGTTAGTATCTACATAATTACAGTATTACTTTGTTAGACAAAAATATATATTTCATGCGTCAATTTTCACTATTTCATTGGACAAATCCGGTCTCAGCACACTGGCCACGGCATAGCCAGCTGAACGTACCTCAACCTTCTACAGTATGAAAATCATGCACTATATCTCCACTTCTGCCTACATTTGCTACAAATTAGGGTGTCCTCTATAAGCCAAGCTACCCAAGAGTAACTCGACCGAGAGGATCCAAAACATGCAACTAACATATAGGCCACATAATCAAAATGAAATGATAAGTGACATGCCGTGTATGACAAAGAGACGTCTATTGACTTCCCCAAAGCTTATCATACCCTGTTAGCAGAGCAAAACGCTACCGATAACCATTCTACTGACAGAGTACTTTCCGTGCCTGGTTCAGTCTAATTGCTCTTTCACATCAGGCAACGAAGCAAATCGC
The DNA here is from genome assembly GCA_030248245.1 of Trissonchulus sp. WLG1_4. Lineage (NCBI taxonomy): Eukaryota > Metazoa > Nematoda > Enoplea > Enoplida > Ironidae > Trissonchulus > Trissonchulus sp. WLG1_4. The sequence goes on from JASANF010005335.1 coordinate 4,354, forward strand.
ACGCGATAACCATTCCATCGCCTTCAGTGACTACCTAGCTTGTTGACGTCATGCCATGATACTTCTAAATCTACATAGCAGCGGAGCAAACCTCATTGGGTAACCATTCTGCCGCTACATATCTTCGTCCGTACCTAATTGTCACTATAATTTTGAACTTTAGCTTGAACGCACACATAATAATTATGAATTCAGTTCGACAATAATTTATTCATTTATATACTTCAGCTAGGGCAAAACGCTAACGTTATCCATCCAAGCTTCAGTGATTCATTTCGGGGTTATTATCAGTCACAGTTCGGGTTTTTAATTCGGCTGCTCACTGGGTCTGACCGCTATAGGTATCCATCCCGGTTCTGGTCAGCCGTGAGTCAAGTTCGATGTTATTTACTAACTAATTATTGAAATACCTTCACCGAGTCTAACCGCTAACAGTTTCTATCCCAGTTCTAGTATATAATCTGTTAGTTAGTTAGTAGTTCATTAGTAGACATAAACAGTAACACTTCTGCCTCAACTAGGTCTAAACGCATCCGAGTTCCATCCCGATTTCGGCAGACTAATAATCACAATTAGGTTACACTGATCACCAATTCAAACACCGAGCATCACTAACAGTACGGCGGGTTCCATAACCGCCCGAGGCAAAACGTAGTCGATAACTATCCCGGTTAGTTATGTTGCCCGCCGACCTACTTGCCGGACAACACGTATAAGCAGCAACTAGAGCAAACAACACATTGTAACCATTCCGGTTGCTTCCCATAAGCCCTGTCCGAATCTCACCTAGTCGTCGTATCAGTACTTGGGTTGTGACGGTTCGACCTTATCTCTAAAGCGCTTCTTGTACTCTCTGCTCAGGTATTTTCGGTCTTCGTTGCTCAGCCTTTTCGGAAACAAGACATCTCGCACTATCATCCAGCACTTACCTAGCCAATTTGTTCCTGGGAACGTGCTAATGAAATCAAACACTGGACTATCTCGGACAATCCCTACGCTCCAGCGTTTGTCGTTTCTATCTGCACTAACAAGCACATCTATACCTGAGTTCTGCAAGAAAGCTTTGACTTCCACTAACTGATGTGCACGTGCCAAACAAATTGCATACATAGTTCGAAAAGCCATTGCTTTGTACCATAGTGTAGCTCTCACATTATTACTGGCTAACAGTGTAGATGCCATTAATTTCATTTGTGTATGTGACGTGGCACATGCTAACTGTTCTGCTACATCATGTAGTCCATATCCTTCTAGTGCCTTCAAGTAGTAGTAGGCCTGCTCAGCTGTGAAAAATTGCAAGTCTTTGTGCACAAATGGGACGAACGATTCCCCTAACTTTGCAATGTATTGATTAGATATCGGGTAGGCACTTTTCGCAAATGGCAAAATTTTCGGGTGTCTATGCTTTTGCTTTCTGGCATCTTTCACTTTGGTCATCAAGATTTCTTGCAGAACATCAGCATAGTGTAGCATCATCGTCGATTGTGTGACTAGAATTCCCAGTTTATCATGCGGTGGTAACTCCATCAACTCTGGAACCTGATGTAATTTTGGCAGTGTGATAGAGAGTGCCGCTACAAATGCATTGTCTGTGTTCCAACTTCGCCCCTCTAACAACATCGGGTAGTATGCGAGCTGACCCTGCCTAGTGTACAATGGTGGAACATACACTTTGACCACTTTATCACTGGGTGGATCCATCACCGGTCGTTCAAACTCATCTTTCAGCTTGTGTGTCTCATCGTGTTGTGTGTCGGTTATGTCAATTTCAATCCGTGCTGCAAACTTTTCGAAGATCTTTTGTTTGAGCCATTTTGCCATGTGTATGGGCATTCCCAAAACTTGTGTGATTCGATCATCTGTTTCAGCCCATTGTTGGATTAGTTCCTCCATGTACTCGCTGATTGGGTGTATTGGGTTTACCTCTTTAATGGCATTCGATATTGGCCGTTGCAGTACTTTCCATCGTGAAGACGACCAACACTTGACCAACACTCGTGTGTGACTTACCTTTGCTAACCGTTTGATAACTTCCGGTGGGTGTGTATCCATGTCATTCCATGTTGGTCGATGTGTATGCGGTTCCTTATCACTAGGCACTATCGGTGCCTGCACTTGTAGTTGTTCAAATTCGTGTGTTGGGGCACTTTCCGGACCCATGAATGGGCGTGTCACCGGTTTTATTGATGGTGTACATAAACTAATGCATCGTTCTGGGCCATACTCTTCGTGTGTGATTTGGTGAACTTTCAGCCAATCTGTTCCAACAAACTCTGAACCTTTCCCTAGGTTTCCATTGGGTTTTCCGTCCCTAGTTACTCCTGGGTACTCATTCTGACCTGTTACCACTTCTTTACTCTGTTCTTTCTCGCCTATGTGTTCCCAGTCTTGTTCCTGTGTTAACTTTGGCAACTCTTTGTCCAATGGACCTTCTGAGCCTACATCCTGTTCATCTTCTTCCTGTTGCACCTTAAGTTCATCCTCTGTTGCTAACTTAATGAGTTCACCTGTTTTGTCGAGTTTGATTGCTGGAATCTCTTTAGTGTGTGTCTCTACTTCACCGAGTTCCCGTATTTTTGGTGTGTTCTCTAGCACTACTCCTCCTTCCAAAACCATTCCTAACTTAGGCACTATAACTTCGTCTTTTTCTAGCTTGCGTTCCGATTCTAGCCACTGTAATACTCTAGGGTCTTTTTCGATGTCAATCAATCCAATTGGCATGCCCTTCCAGGGTAGTTTCACCCATTTTCGGTCCATTATTTGTGGGATTCGGATGAATTCGATTCTGTGTTTCCCTTCTTCATCTACCCGTGGGATTGGTGGCATTCCCTCTTGTGTATGCTCCATGTGTGTGACTTGTATTTTTATTTTCCCTGTGATGTAATCAAACTGTGGGACTGGCATTCCCCAAGGTGCCGGTATCGATGTTCGTACTATATGCCATGCCTCTGCTTCTGTCACATGCTCATCGAAGGCATCTGGTACTAGCTCCTGGCATACTTTATCCATTGCCATGCGAATGACTCCAATATTGGTGTGTGATATTTTTGGTGTAACCGACACTTGTGCTACCTTAGTTGGCATATCTTTTGACAGGAATGTTTCGATCGATGGCAGTGGCGTTGACGTTATCGCTAGAATCTGACCATGTTGTGTACTTGCCTCTTGTGTTTGTGTGGTAGGTGGAGGAGGTGGAGGTGGTGGTGGAGATGGGAGAGGTGGTGGGAGTGGGGGAGGGGGTGGCGGTGGTGTATTTGCAATTTCTCTCAGCATAGCTAGAGTTAGAATTTCCGCCTCACCCACTACTGGTTGTATCGATTCCAGTTCTGATTTGGTTTCCTTGACCTTAGACTGTCTATATAATTGTTCCAAACTACACGATACCTGCTCTGGTGCCTTATCGGTCTTTCCAGATGCTACTCTCTGCTTTTCCGTTTGTGTTGGTAATGGGATCGAAGCTACTGACTGTGATTTGGAACGAATTCGACCTGTATCCGGACATACTTCTGTTTCCCCTTCAAGTGTGTGCTCATCATGTGTTTCCTCCCCTTCTTCGAACTCCAATATGTCTAAACCTGGTGTTTTCACTCCCTCTGATCTGACTGTCTCTAACTCCCATTCATTTTCCTCGTGTACCGGGCTGACACTTTGAGATATCACAGCATAATTCACTGGGTCGACATTTTGTAACCAAAGACCAATGTTAGCATTATTAATTTGTCGGATTGTAACTGGCAGACTCTTTGTTATAGGCTCTTCCGTGACTTCTGGGGTTGTGTGTGACATGTGTGTTACTGTTTTATATTGGATCCGACTCTCAGACTCCTGAATTTCTTCTCTCTCTTCTTGCCGTTGTTGTTTCCGCAATTTCTTCAGTCTTTCCCGTTCTTCCTTAGCATCGACAAAAGTTCGATCAACAAATTCCAACAAACAGACCCTTTGCTTTCGGTTGTATTCTGGCTGTCCAAAATTTGGCCATTGTGTGTTTGGTTTGACGTACTCCTTCTGAACTGATATTTTAGCTTTTGGATGTAACAGGGGTACGCCTGGCGCCATGTATTCTAATTTGGGTGGTGTGTGCTTCATTTCCAGTTTAAATGCCATTTGGACTACCGCTGGATGTGTGAGTTTCACCACTTTTTGTTCCAAGATCTTTTGAAAGACAAAAGGATCAGGGTGTGCCACTCTTACTAACTCTGACAGCAACTGGCATGCAAACCAAACATCAGTGACCGCACTTTTCAAACTGGCTACCGTTGGGATTGGTGTGTGTGCAAGGTGCCATGGTGGGACCATATCTTTTGCATCGAACATCTGCAAAAACCATTCTTTGCCTTCGTTTTCTCGGCAATTCCGCCATGACTGACCGGGTTTGCCCGGTATCGGTTGAAGATTCTTTTGTGGTGCAAAATTATACCCAATATAATTCCATACTTGCCCAAATGCGACCACTGACGTTGTGGTATCCAAGCCGTACGCTCTAGCTATACGAGTGACATCACCCTCTGCAGAAAACGTTATCAAAGCTGTAGGTGGGGACTGAAGAACCATTGCCATCATCTGTCTCAATTTCTGAAAGTCTTGTGTCACGAAGTAGATATACATCGGTAAAATTACAAAAATTTCAACTTTTTCGTACCCCTTTTTACGAATTGCTGGGAATGCTAACTGGACCATCGCTATACTCGCTTCCGGTGAAATTCCCATGCAAGGGGTGCTACATTCTTTCAGACTGAAAGCTGTGAACGGGCAATTTTCGAGCCTAAATCGGAGTCTTTCTTCCATTTCGAGCCATCGTTCTACTGTATGGATTATTCGTATTTCTGTTTTGGTCGGATCAAACGGAAATTCGGAGTTCTGTCCGGACATAAGACTATTGATTGCAGTTTGCACCCTGACCTTTTCTGCATCAGTTGCAATTGTATAATGCAGTATTGGTTGTGACTCTGGTACTTCGTGTTTTACTTGTACTGTTTGACTTTTCTCACTTTTCTTGCTACTAGTGGCAGCTTGTTTTTCCATCGTTCGTACCTATGCGCGTATTTTGCGTAATATGATTTGAAACTATCTGCCGATGGTATAACAATGTGTGAAAGTACAAACTAGTTAAAATTAAAACACTGAACAGTCACATGCAACTTATTAATCGTGCAATTTTTCGTGCATTTGATGTTATTAAACTACTCTGATATGGTGAGGGTGCTCCTGAACTTTGTCTCCGATACTCCGTTTTGCTCCTCCGTCACTCCATGGCCAACTCCGAGTCTTTGAATTTACATTTAATAATATAATTTAAGATGGCATAATTAATTTCTGCAACAGTATACAAATAATTGTTAGTATTGATGTGGATGTGTATGAGTACAAGTACAGTGCGACACACAACCCTATACTCTTTTTGTACTTTTATGTATTTAAGCCATGATTGTATTGGCTCGATTTTACTCAGACGACGCGTGATGACACAACGGTGATTTTATTGGTGATACTGACAGTACAAGCAATATGTGTGCAGACAATAAATAGTACGCATGGACTAAATTTAAAATTTCTATATCCAAAAGAAAACATTTTTAGTCACTGTCTATAATTTATTATTCCTTTTGTTTAGGAATTATACTCCCCAAATTTTTAGATAAAGAACACCAACTGCAAAATAATTAGCACCACTATAATTTCAAATTCATTTTCTAACTCGCTCTAACTTAAAGAAATTATGAAGTTATACCCGAAATAAATTTCCAACGCTCTAAATTTTCAACCAATACCCAATTTCTAATATATTATTAGTATAGTTAGTAGTCCTAAGGTCTATGTTAGTCTACACTGTGTGTGCTTTATCTTATGTCGTTATGGACATGGTCAAGTGTGGGGGTAATAACGGCGACCAATCTGATATCTTGTCGGCTTCTAATTTGACTGCTCTTTGCGCACATGCAATCACGAAGCCGTATCGCTGTAGAAAATCAAATCCTAGGATCAAATCCCGTGTGCAGTTCGGAATGATGGAAAATGGCCATTTGCATTCGTGTCCCTCAAACTCAACTGGAAGCTCCACATCCCCTTCAAAATATATTGCTGACATGTTAGCTGATGTAGCTGCCTGAACTCGAGGGGTGGTCACATATAGCTGACTATCTTTCTGCAAGCTCATGAACAGGCGTTTTGTCACTAGTGACATTGAAGCTCCAGTGTCAATCAGTGCTGGGACTGTTTTGCCCAAAATTTGCACGCTCACTATTGGAATATTAATGCTAATGATATCTTGCATGTGTGAGACTGGGCCATTTTCCACTTTCACTTGCACAATCGATTTCAGTATTTCCAGCGATTGTTCCAATTCGCGGACACGATCCTTCAGTGATTGCATGCGTTTTTGCGTATGAGTTCTGTAGATTGGCGGTCGGTTTACCTTTCCCTTGGGTGTCACTACTGATTTGGTCTTTTTGTTTTTCTTTCGAGGTCGTTTGGGTTGAGTATTTGTCCCTACCTCGGTGGTATCAGTCCAGGTGTCCGTGTCAGTAGTCTGTGATTCCGAGTCGCTGTAGTTATTTCGAGACTGACCCTGCTGTTGTGTCCCGGTGTGACTCTTAGGGTTCAGAAGCAGTTTTTCGGAATCTACCATGTCCGTTTTTGACTTCGGGTTTTCAAGCACATTGCTTGTATCAGTCTCATCACAGTCGGGTGGTGTTATCAATATTATTGGTGGTGACACTGCACATGTATGAGTAACAACAGTGTGTGGGGCATGTGACACTTTAGCTTTAAACAGCATTGGGTATATTGTGTGCACCTCTGCCGTTTGACAACTAGCTACCTTCGTTGAGATTCCACCTGCAGTCACGTGATATGTGTGTTCAGGTTCACTAATTTGTTGGTCAGTGTCCAAATGCATCTCCGTATCTAGCATCGCATGCTTAGGGCTAGTGTGCTGCATAGCTATCCACTCATGTGTCACCATGTTCACTTCCTGTGTGTCCCCTACTGGTGTAGCCTGTTCCGTTCCTGTGTTATTGTCAGATTGTGCTGCTGTAGGTAACGGTGGTGCACTACCATAGGGTATATACTGTGGGTAGACATACTGTGGTGGGTACAGCACAGGTTGTGGCTGCCACTGCGGTGGTGCGTGCATGATAGGATTGCTATTGTGCTGTACATAGTGAATCTGTTCACGTGCATCGTTGTTATAGCTGCGTGGGCTCATGTTGTTATTATGTGGTGCGTACTGTGTGTTATCATTGAATCGTTGTTGTGTGCTATTGTTGGGTGAATAGCTGCGGTAGTTTCGAGCATAATTTCCATAACGGTTATCACTCTGTCTCCATCTACCTAGTCTACTCATGTTGGCAGGGGGTTGGCGTCGGTTATCAAAGAAGGAGGTGCGGTTCATTCCTTGCCGTGGGCTACGGCATTCTCGAGTTAAATGCCCGCGTCTGTTGCAGTTGCTGCACCGCGGAATTTCACGTTCTTGATAACCGAAACCGCGTCTGCCGAAGTACGCACCTGGACGAGCCGGAGAGTAGCTCCGTTGTCTCTCGTTGCTAAAGTGCTCCCCACCTCGCACTTGCCGTTCATTTGTGCTATTACTTCGAATTTCCATTTTCAAGTCTTGAATGGCTTGCAGTAACTTTGACTCAACACTAGACTCGTTTTGCTGTCTTGGTGTGAATGTAGTTCGAGAAATTGGGGGACGTGTCTGTCGATTGAATTGTGCTGGTGTGTGCTCGGGTCTGCCTCTTTGACCATTCTGGTCTGTGCTCACTGATTGGACCCATGCAGGGGACGAACAACCTATCGGGAAAAGCAAATCAAGGAGGTTCACGACCTTGGTCAAGGGAGGCGAGCCTTCGCAATATATAGGCGCAAGTACTTTTTGTACTTCTGGGATCACACCACTGAAAATTTGTTGCGCTACATTTGCGTCTCGCTCGTCTCCGTCAACCCAGATCTCCTGTGCTAGGGTTTGAAGCTCCCTCAGGTAGTCCCGTACGGGCTCACCTGCCCGCTGCCGTCGGTCCATGAACTGGCGGTGATAGTCATTTTTGGTCATTTTTCGGGCACCGAACACGGGTGTCAAATGTTCTACCAATGCACGAAAATTTTGGTTTGTCCCCTGAGGCAATTTTGAGGCATAGAGACTAACTCGGCCTCCCAATTTGAAGCACAAAATTCTGCCCCAATGTTCCTCTGGAACCATGGCCATTTGCAGTCGCATGGTGAGGCTTTGAAGCCATTCTTGCAGAGTCAATTTTGTAATATCATGGTCAAAAACAGGCAAATCTGCGACGAATTTTAGCATCCCCTGTAATTTCTGGGGGTCGTAGGCTGGGGGTTGGGGTTGTTGTGTCCCCACTGGGTTCCCACCAAAATTGCTCGGGTTTATATACCCCGGCATCGGACCAAAATTCGTGATTTTTGATGTTGAAAAGCACTGGTTTTGTTCTCCGTGTAGCCCCGTATTATTCCCCAAATGGAAGATGTTTTGCGCAATTTGCGGACCCTGCTCCATTCCCAAATTTGTGGGTGTAGACGCATATTGTGTGCGCACTGCGGGGAATTGTGACATTCGTGTCTGATTCTGCGTTGTGGGGTTCCACTGAAACTGAGGTTCTTGTTGGATGGTATGTGCTTGCTGCTGAAACCCTGTATTGCATGCTGTTTCCACCTGATCGACTGCAAAAATCGGCTGAGTGTATGTATGTGTAGTGTTTGTGCGTGTGTAGAGGAACATTGGTTCAGTTGGCAGTTCAGACTGCTCATTCAATAATTTAGGTGGACAAAAATTTGGGTATTTGGGCGTGGTAGCCGGAAAATTGGGAAATTTTGGCGTAGTCGCCGGCATAGAGAGCTGTTGGCCATTGTGCGAGGTGGTTTGCACTGGGAGGTTTGATGCACCGAGCTGCAAGTTCGGTGTACTAGTTCCATTCTCGAACCCCATTGTTGTTACTACTATTTGTTGGCCATCAGCCAACGCATGTGTTGAACTCTGTGTGTGCTGTGTGTGTCCCTGAACCCGCGCCACTGCGCCTATTTCGGCTTGTGGATCTGGCTGTCGTGGCATATGTAGGTGTGCGGCTGCTCCTTGGAGGGTGGCAGACTCCAGTTGTTGTGCGAGGCTGGCGGCTTGTTTGGCCGCTCGCTTCAGCTCCAGCTTGCGCTTTTGCTCGCGCGTCAGTCTGCAGTAGTATTCCTCGTCGGAGGAGCAATCTGCAAAAGTTACATGGCCGGCGCAAGCGCCCCGGCCTATTAAATCCCTACCTACTGTAGCGCCTACACTCGTGCCTTCAGTATCCTGTGGCACGTTCAGAGTCACTTGGCCAATGGCCGACTGTTCAGGGTGGGGAGGGTCGACTCGGTAGGTCGACGAATCGAAATCCGTAGTTTTTGAGTTGGGTCGAACTGGTGTGCGTGGAATTCGTGCACCACCCGAGGTATTCATTACGTGAAGAAAATTCAAAAATTCGAGATGTATATAATGAATTACTACAAATGGCAAATTTTTAGCTCCAAACTTTTCACCGGTTACAAGGTCAAAATATGAATTTTGCTTCGAATCCAAATAAATTCTGTAAATTTAGTATATTAGCTTACAATTGAAACCGTTTTCGAAAACTGATCAGGAAAATTTTAGCCAAAATCGCGATTTTAAGATATACTGCAAAAATGCTGAAAATCAGGCTAAATTCGTCGAAAAATGTAAATTTTTGACCAAAAACGTGAAAATTTTGGTCAGACAAAAATTTTCCTAAGTTCGGGGTAACACTAGTGACTTATTTTCACCTTGACCCGGTGAAAATTTTGTAGCTGGGAAAATTTGACTCTCAACCTCTTTGATTTCGAGGGTTCAAGCTCAGGCGTCACCACTATGAAATACTACAAAACTAAAAATTAGCAAAAATTTTGCCGGTCAATGTCAAAAACTAACAATAATACCTCAGGAACTACACACTGTAGTGTTTGCGGTTGTGTAGGGGTGTGAAGGCCTGGCCGGTGGATCAGATCGCTATCGATGTCTACGTGGGGATTGCTGGTTGAGGGTCCGAAGTCCTTTGAGTACTGGCTTCCGTAAATTTCTGCAAAATGCAATCTGAAAAACACTAAAAATATACACAATACGGCTGCAATTAGATAGTTTCAACAAATTAGGATACTAAATACAAATTAATATTCAAAATCAATAGCCTATTTCAATGGAAAACTACAAATATCAATTATATATTCAGCACACTAATTTCAAACAATTCAAAATTTACTAGATAAATGACAATTTCTACTTGCAAAGCCGACTACGAAACAACACTAATAACTCGAGTTAGTACAATACTAATTCAATATGAAATCAATAAGAAAATAAAGTAAACTTGACCAAAACCGGGAAGCTGAGCCCTGAAGAGCAAGTGTATATAGTCTGAAAATACTTGAAAATAGTGCAGAGCAGAAAATTACAACAACATATTTTCGTCTTATTCTAATAAAATTGCGAAGAAAGCATAAATATAAGTAATATGTAGAAATTATAAACGTATCTTAATAATATAGATTGAAAAACTAAAGATATATATGCAGAAATTTTGTATTTTTAACAATTTCTAAACAAATGCTATTCAGCCTATATTTTGCTGAAAACCTAGAAATTTTTCCACAAAAATGGAGTGGAGCAGGGGGGTAGGGTGTACTTGATGATAGACTAGGGGGGAGTTGACAAAAATCGCAATTCCAAACGAAAATTCCAAAAATTCAAAAATTATATACGTACGTGTTGCTCAAAATAGTGTCCTCCAACAGTGTAACTTGAAGTGTTTTTCGTGAAAAATCAGACTAAAATCGGTCAAAAATTTTACGGAAAATGTGTTTTCTAGGGTTTTCACTACCGTAGATTCCGATTCTAGCACTAGAATTTACTTTTGGTCGCTAAATTTTTCAGCAGACCCCACTTGAAAAATCACAGTTCAGGCTTAGGCTTAGGCTTAGGGGGGGGGAGAAATCCGTCTGAAAAATCAAAATTCCGGGGCTAGGAGCAGTCAAAACTTGCTCCCCTTCTTACACTCTACTCCCCTGACAAAATCCTGTGAAAATTCCGTTATTATTTACAAAAATCGAATAACACTAAAATCATATAAAATAGACAAACTTACAATTTACTCCAAACTTCGCTGAAATTGCCCCAAAATTTTACCCAAATTGCACAGGAGAACCAGTATTTTTATTCGTGAGGGGGGGGGGGTGTAATTCGTGCACAATTGGTTCCACTAACCGGGTTTTTAACCGGTTATAAACACAAAAATTCGGTAAATTTTAAGCAAAAATTTTCAAAATTTGGGCACACGTCGAGGCGTCTTAGGTGCTCCAAAGCCTGGTTCACGGTCGCCACTTTGTTATACTGCGGCCCCCGGTCTTATGCCATCCGCGTGAGCTGGCGGGCTATCTCAATATCCGTGACCGGTGCCTATCTGTGCCGGAGAGCACGCAGTAATAACAACTTGACGCTAGGGCGTCGAAACTGCGGGTCTAGAATTTGCTCAATGACAGGTTCGGGAGCACTCTAATTATTACCCCTACGGGCCCTAGTAACACGAACACAGAGACCAAATATATCACCAGTACACGCGAACACAAGGCTAAAAATAAGGCTTTATTGAGGAGCCTGACACGAGAATTTATACAGTGGAACGAATTGTAAAATACAGTATCAGACACGCGAATAATAACAAACTAAACAGTAAATTTGGTCTCCTAACTCAGGAGCGCCGGTCCACTAAACTCAGAGTTACTCCCTGCTGAAATCTGTGAATTTTCTCCCGATAATTTAAACCCGACCGGCGTCCGCCATTCCCCTCAAGCCAACCGACTAGCTTGCATTGCACTCTTATCAACACTAATTCAAACTTTATATTTTAAGCTCCGAATAAGTTTCCCCTTTCAGAATATATCCCGAAACATAATTAGAACATAATTAAACTACGTTTTAGACTGAATTTAAGTTCCCAAAATAACGACCAAATGTGTGATTTCTAGGCTTAGTTGCGCCTTGTTGCTATGGCAACTAAACGTGACTACAAACTCAATGCCAAACGGAAAGCCAAAAGGGCTAGGTCAACGAGAGTAGGGCCCTGCATTTACAACACTAAAGTCAAAAACTTTTGTCAAGTCAAACTAAAACCTGGGCGAAGAGTCAATTTTATTTCACTAAAAACCAACGGCCGCAATTTATTGGGATGCAAGCAATACTGGTGCGGGCGGGGTGGCAGTGATTAAAATTGACAAGTTCACTACCCATAGGCACTAGTCAGCAGAGAAGGCAAAAGTGTCATCAACCTGGCGGGAATTATCCGCCTTTGAGTTTGCCCTAAAATCCTTTGGTCACCTATTATCTAATAAGACTGAATCTTGGTTTTCGGGCAGCCAGACGGCAGTGCGAGCAGCAACGGTTGGTAGTAGTCGTATGCACTTGCAAAAGTTGGCCCTTCTGTACACAGCCTAAGCAAGCGCTTTGATATAAAAATTACTCCTAAATGGCCAAAAAGAACAGAAAACCAAGAGGCCGACATGTTGAGCAAAAACATACACTCAGACACCTGGACGGTTTCCCCTAGTCTTTTCCAAGAGCTTAGTAACGTATGGGGTCCATACGATATAGACTGGTTCGCCTTCGCCAATAACCAAAACACCAAACTGTCAGTGTTGAGTTCAAAATTTTTTTGTCCCTACACTGCCGGTGTTGACGCGTTTTCATATGACTGGTCATATGCTAGCAATAATTGGTTAGGTGTCTTTAGTTTCGAAAACTATCTTGCACCTTGCTAACTGTAGGGCACGGGGCACTTTAGTAGTTCCCAAGCGGGTTTCAGCCTCTGTATGGCCTATGCTTTTTCCGTTTGGTAAAGCCGCGCCTTTCGTGAAAGATGTAAAAGAGTTTGACGGTTGTCCTGTCAAGTCAACTCAGATTAATGTTTTAAAAAACTTTTTCAGTAGCGATGGATTCATTTACCCTACCCTTCTTTTATTATCTCTACAGCATGCCGTAATGAACCGTTGTAGACAGAGGAGAATAGAACGTAACTAGTTTATTCGGTAGCCTAGCTTACGAATAATACGCAGTTATGTACGGTTCGAATCTCAGGTCATTCTAATTGTATATACGTATATACTGATTGAAGTGAATAGTTTGAAGCCGATCTCAGCGACGGCAGAGACGGTAAATTTGTGCCTTGTCCATCTGCATAGCACAGCCACTTCGGCTCAGACGATACTGCAAGCATTTTTTGTTGGGCACATATTTTATTTGGTCTAGTTTTTAAGGCGGACGCGGTTGCGTTGTATATATTTGATGCCGGAAAACGAAGATTTTCATTTCGGCCTATAAATCAAAAGAAACCGCTAGAGCGCGAACTGTTGGTTCGACTGTGCAACCACTATGCAAACAACTCTTGTCTCGTAGAGTTAACGACAATAACTATCGTTTTGGTAGCCTATTACGGTTTTTTCAAGATTTTCTGAAGTGTCAAAATTACGTCATAAAGACGTGGCACTTAAAAAGGACAAAATTGCTATAATGGTTCTTGTGAGTATAACTGATAAATATAGGCGAGGACAAACCGTAAATTTAGCCAGAATAGTTGAAATAACATGCCCACACAAATTGCTACCAACCTACGTCGGGCACCTAGGACGTCTTACTTCTTCACCAGAGTATACATTTTGCAGGTTTCAAAATGCAGGCCCTGGTGTGAGTCGTCCAAACCACGGGCTTCAAAATTTCTTACGCCAGCATTATGAAGAACTTCAGATGCTGTTTGTCCAGCATCGGCGTAGCCCAGCCATGCCAGTACGCGTCGCACAGGCACAGCTGGCGCTCAGGCGGAGCTACGACCGTCACACGAATTGGAGCAAACCCAGACCTTGTAAAAAAACATGGCCGATGGGCGTCAGAATCGTCTAGGAACCGACACATCGAAAACAACTAGGCTCACCAGTTTTCAGTCACGTTATCAATGGCGAAACCATAACGAAAATCGTTCCAATATTTTTTGTCGCTTTGTTTTTGATAACATTTGTTGTTGTTTTCAGTGCAGTATGCGGTGCACATGCAGTATGCCGTAATAAACTGTTGTAGCCAGAGAAGAATAGAACATAACTACTTTATTCGGTAGCCTAGCGTACGAAAAATACTGTGATAAACATGTTAATCATGCGTGAGATTTGGCAATAATTATACAAAACAAGCTCAATCTGTGGCACAACTTTCCGTAAGTATCAAACAAAATGTTTTAGGTAAACTGACCTGCGATCAACTAAAGCCTGTTGCGCAGCGATACTTTCTTGTCCTATTTTATTAAAAAAATGGATGTATTTCTATGCTACACATACACAAGTTTTTGGTGAAACACTACACTAACAGATACATTGATGGTTCATTATTGCTGTTTTACCAGCATTGTTCAGCTACTATGCATACCTTATCAGTTGCAAGTCTGCCACAATATAGAACTGTAATATGTACATTATTTCAGAGATGAATGAATATGGCCGACGTTGGCCAGAACATTTAGTCTACTGTGATCGCATCTTAAAAACAGTGTGACAAACTCTGGCTGGTGGTATCTCGCAACTTATGCACAAGACAGTTATGTGCCGTGTTTGCAAATAGCATGCGCACACGCGCAGATATGGCATAATGGACGTTTGCTAAAAAATGCCAAAAAATTAGTGAACAATTATTAGAAACCTGCAAAGTCCGAGCGGCCGTTTTCAAACGCAAACAAACCAAATTCAATACACCTCTCCGCAAATGTCAAAAAACTGAAATTTCAGTATATAGGTGTGAATTTGGCAAAAACTCTACGATTAGTTTTAATTTTTTTGTTAATTTTAATGATTTCATTTTAATTTATCGACTTAAGTTTGTTAGTTTTATTTTTTACTTCAAACAGCTTGAATTTTTTGTAAAAAATAACATTTATTTTATCATGTTTGGATATAAATTATGTTTTACTAATTTTAGTGATGGTAGTTTTACAGTTTTTGGTAAAACTCAATTTTAATTCAATGTTTTGTGAAATTAATGCCTCATTTGAAGTTAATGTTGAGCTGAGATTCAATACAGTTGCAAAACTTTAACCAGGGGATTAGCAAATAAAAATTTGAAAAGTTTGCAAACGGCCACTATGAGTTTGCAGACTTTCAGGTTTGCTGCAGACTTCCACCCAATTGCAGATATTATGCAATCAAGCTTTTGCAAAATAAGACTTCCAGATAAACATTGACAGCAATGTGACTCACGTACACTACACAGGATACAGATACTACACGTAATACCTAAACTACAGGAACGTACATTGAAAGTGATTGCTGTGTAAGTTTTGTGCTGAAAAATGCAGTGACGCACGCACAGTTGATATAAAGTGCACAGCAAACAAACTTACAAGCTTATACCACTTTCACAGTCCTGTGTTAATCCGCCAAAGTCAAAATTAAAAACCTGTTGTGCTGTGGCACAACAGGAAAAAATCAGAGTTTTTTCATCCTGACCAGAAAAACAAGGACTTAAACCAACTCCGCAAGTTTAATTTTAAAACTCAGTCAACTTGCAGCTATCTCTATCGATTCTAGTGGAACATTCTACATTCAGCTCTGTTTCAAACAGCGTTATTTTCAAATGTTTCCCATATTGAGCTTAATCGTTTTCATGAGTAACCGTGCCAACAAAGTTCGCTTTTCAGATTGAATAGTTAGTTGGAACTCAATTTCTCTTTTTCATCTTGATCCATGCTTCTGCTAATAACAAAAGAAACACAATTTACATATTGTATCTTGCTTTTATGCTCCTGTTAATAATTGAAAAACATAATTACAATAGGTACAGTTTGAAAAACATAGGTATAAACAATTATGAAGTTTGAACACAGTTGTGCTTCTGTTATATTTCAGGTTGAATTGACATAAAGTGTGAAAGCTTTTAATGTGTGTAATAGTGTGGAATACACTTCCAGGTTACGTTTTTGTATTATGGAATCACATAAAATTTGCATCTAGAGAAGCTAATACTTTGCAAACATGCAGCAATGTAATTTGTTCAGGTTAATTTTGAAAAGTGCAACCATAAAATATTTTGTAATTTCCGGCAAGTTACCAACTTCTGGAACGTTTTGACGAAATTAAATAACATACAATAATAATACAATCAATAATCAACATTAGAAATAACACAATCAAGTTTAAAAGCCATCACTGCGTCCTCGGTTTCTGAATTGGAAACAAGTTTGTTAAATAAAACCCATTAGCAACGAAGAACAAGATCGTCAAAAAACATTACTTTTTTTCAATGCTTTTTAATAGGAGTTGAAACGATGTTTAATTTTGCATTTTTTCTTCTACAAATTTTCATGAAACTGCTGCTTGTTGCCCGGTTATCGTGTGCTGTTGCGCTTTAGGATTTCTGTAACGGATACTAAATCAGCCAAATGTAGTGTTTGTTTAGTGAGAACCCTGCAGAGAAATTCACAGACAGCTGTCAACGTAATTCTATAGATATGGCTGTAGCGGCACACAAGCGACAGTCTGTTGGAGGGCGATTCGCAGTCCAAACGGAAACGCAGACGATGCTGCTGGACACAACTTTCGCTTCTGCGACGTCAAAAAAGGAGATGCTACAATAATTTGGTTCAACAACTCCGCCACAAAACCAGTTGAACTTTCTTGTTGTTGTGATATAATAAAGTTAAAAGATCAGTTAAAACAGTTTTGTGTAAATCATGTAGAGCAATCGATTCATAGGTTCACAAATTCAGATTAACGGGATTAGAGTAACTGAATTAACTTCAACAACTTGACATGGAATTTGAGTATCTTTCCAAAAATTAGTACGTTTATGCAATCAACACAGAGGAGTAACTGTGTCTAATTTGAGAAAAATCTCATGTTTCTGCTTTGTGTTGTTCCAGTTAATTCAGTTAAACTTATCTAGTTAATCCGAAATAGTGAACAGGCTCTTAGAAAAATACTATGAAACTAGTTTTTAATTGAGTCAGTAACTTACCCGTATATTTTTCCACAACTTGCTTCGCCAGAGCATCCTAAGCCCCTTGGCGTAGCGCGCAAGTGCTACTTGAAATGATTTTTGTTGCTCGGGTTCCATAGAATATCCAGCATTTTTAAAAAAATCAATTAATTCAACTTCAAATTTTAATAGGCCACACTTCTTTGTGTGTGCGTCTGTTACTGTTAGTATCCGTGGTTGCACACTTAGCATCAGTAAAAAATCGTTTCAACAGCGCGTAAACAAAACACAAACGTGGGAAATTTTTTTCTAAGCAATTTGATTGGCTGCTGAACGGAGTTCAGTGCAAGTTCGGAGCAAGTTCGGTGGAGAATCGAACCTTCGAGGCAGGTTCGGAGCAAGTTCGGTGGTGGTCCGAAGTAGGTCCAGAGTGCGTTTACACGATCGAACATGCTCTGAACTTGCTCCGGACTAGGTTCGGAGCAAGTCCGGTCAGGAGCAAGTTCGATTGTGTAATTTGGCCTTTAATTGGGCCCCTATTGTTGTCTGTCTTTATAATACTAGTGTTTTCATTGCTCGACAACTTGAACGTGACATAGCTATAACTCTAAGGGCCTTTTCATAAAAAGATTAAAAATCGAAGATTAAAATAAATCTTTTTATGAAAACGACATTAAAATTCAGTTGCAGCTGTGAAGATTAAAAATATTAAAAATTTATAGTTTGATTGCAGCGTGAATTTTTAATCCAAAATCGTTTTCATAAAATAGATTAAACATGTGCTTTAACATGCACGCTGGCTGGCAGTCAGCTGGACATGTTTTAATCCTGATTTTATGAAAACGACATTAAAATTTTTAATCTTTTCAAGCACGGATTCCCAAGCACGTTTTCGTCATTTTAATATTTTTAATCATCGCTGATTAAAAATTATGTGCAAAACATATAAATTTTTAATACGCGTGCGAAATCGAAGATTAAAAATATTAAAAATTTTTAACGCTTTATTCAAGCATTATAGGACCGTTATTTGGCCATATAAGTATTTTTTAATATTGATATATTGATATTGATAATTTAATATTAATATTTAATAGAAAAGGGCGCGGTGTGATTCGAATTAAACCAAGTAGTGTAAAATGCGTGCAGGTGATTAATTTCCCAACAAAGTGCTAAAAAAAGGAATCGCATAAAATAAAGCCTAAAGAAAGCTATTTAAAAGTAAAAACAGTTTTTTACGCTGAATATAAATCTTGATATAAATAATCTCCTGTGTTTCACTTTTGTTTCAATACTGTCTCTTCTGTGTATTGATGTTGGTTCTCATCGTTCTATTGCTCATTTTTTGAATCCTGCTGACCAGCTGATTGGTTTGGTTATTAGTTATTGAAAGAGTACATAATAGGAAGAGTATGCCAGTCTCCCTATTATGCCTTAGTGCTTGCGTCCATCCATAGCGATTTTTTGGTTTACGGGTTTGACTTGTTAGGGGGGTAGCTAGCTACATAGTCCTGATTTACTTTCTCATTTTTTAGAAACGTTGAATTTTGTCCCAAGATCAGTTGCGATTTTCACAGTCAACTTTTTTCAGTTTAAACAATATGTAGTATGCTTGTTTTTATGAAAACTGCCGTAAGACACTACGCTGCCAAAAAAACTACCGTAATCTTTCCACACCAGTGAAATGTGTTCCCGACATAGTCAGTAATTTGGGCAACGACTTAAGGGGGCAGTATCGCGAAAGCAGTCGATTTTGCGCGACTATAAAACTTTTTCAGTGAAAGATAGGTCATTGTTCTTTATAAATTCTTAATATATGTTTCAAGGCAAATATCTTTGCCAAGTTTCAGCAAAATTGAGGCAGCATACAGTTAGCAGTGAAGTCGCAAATTCGGGAAAATGACGTTTTGAAAACCTATTCACATTCGATAATTTCGTCAACATTAAAAAACTTTTTGTTTAGATTTTTTACAAAAAGTAAAAGCACATATGCTCTAGTTTATGCACACGAAATTTAGTGCAAATTGCTTGAGTGGTTGTAGAGTAATGCCTGTTTTAACTGTGAAGCTGTGCGTAAAGGCCAGTTTACACGACCAAACTTGCACCAAACTTACGCCAAACCAAACTTGCTCCAAACTGAAGGTTTGGTCCAAATTTCCACCAAACTTTGAATTCACACGACCAAACAATCACCAACCCAAAAAGCCCCAAACTCAGAGCAAATTTGCACCAAACAGCCAATCAGATGCCACCACAGCAACGAGCGCGCATTTAAACTTTTAGTTCAAATTCGAGTTTTGTAAAAGTAAAGCACAATTCTTGTGTTTAAATATAAATAAACGTTATAACTTTGAGAATGATAGCGTATTCGGGTTTATATTGTTGTTTATAACCACAACACACCATTCATACATACTTTTAACACGAGGGTTAGTTTTGTAAGCTCTTGTACGTACAATAGGCTCATGCCTTCATTCGTGTAGAGGATATATATGTTATATATCTAGGGCCACCCCCTATTTGAGGCGGGTTTTCCTGCATCCGAAAAGTCGACAATATATCAAAAATACAGCGTTTGATACGTATCTTCACATTTGAGAAATTGCAGATTTCATACTTTCCACACTTTTTAAAATATCGGTATTTGTGAATAGAACTGCGCTCCGCGCTTCGTTTGTATACTCATGAGATAGTAGAAAGGCTGCCAGATACTTTTTGCCTATCTGTGCTAGCTTGCGAGCGTCGAAAACGGTGACGTGTCGCATGAATATGAATATATTTCAACATTTCGAAATTTCTCTTCATATCTAAATTATAGCGTCCAAATTCGTTAATAAAACTTAATATTTAAACTATTTTAATATATTCGTTATTATATTCAAAAGGGGGAGCTAACCCAAATCCGACTTGGCACAAACCAAAATGTCGAACATCTCTTATGTGTGGTCTGGCTCAAGGCAGTCAGACAATTTTCTGGAAGCGGGGGGAATTGGCACCGGCGCATGTCAGGGGTTAGGTAGTGAGGCCCCGTATGCCATTTAGGACTAGGGTTAGGTCCCCCTAAGTTAGAACTATAATTTAAGTTAGTTTTATTTGTTTTCTTCTATGTTAAAAGTTTGTTGTTAACTTGTTTTCAATAAAATATTGAAATTCTCAATAAAATTTCTGAACTGTAAAACCGCCTTTTTAGGGCTTTTTAGGGCCTGTTGTTTCGTAGACGCCCTTGGAGGGCCTTGCAGCTGTTGTGTGGGTCCCGTGACTGACCCCGGACCTAGTGAGGGCCAGTTGTGAGCGATTTAGAGCCGATTTGCCGCGGTCGGCAACCGTTTATTCTGCATTCCGCCGGGCTCGGGCGCACGGTCAGTTTTGTCCCTTGGCCCTCGCCTTCACGGCCCAAATTCCAAGAGCCCCGTGGATTGCAGCATAACATATATCCCTTATAACTGTAGCTTTTTTCAGTAATGGTCTCAGCAAGTCCGAGGACGCGATAGAACCCGGTACCGGTTTAGCAAAACCACTTGTGCGAAGTCCACCCAATGTTTTCTGCTTTTTTTCGTATATTTATGTTTTCTGCGCTGAACGCTGAACAGTTTCTGTAAAACTCATTAAGCAGATATCGACTGAATGGTACTTTTATAACTTATCCTATTATTGTTCATAAAATTCACTCATCAATTGGAACATACCTGTAAACTGAGGAAAAATGGTTTTTTGTAGTAACTTGGATCTTTGACTTGGCACAAAGATTCGTGTTCTTTGTATAAATTAATCAGCGCAATCGCATTATTAAAGCCCCACAGATTCTTCTCAGCAGCCATTGTGTTACAAAAAAACTCAGCAGTAAAAATTAATATCGTAGGCAGACTACGCTTGTGCATATAAACAATGCTGGGAAAATGTTGCTGTGCAGTTGAATACTTAAATTTGATTGGCTGTTTGGTCAAACCACCAAACCAAGTTTGGTGGTCCACCAAACTAGAGTCGGCCGTTTGGTCTGAGTTTGGAGTGAGTTTGGAGCATGTTTGGTGTGTATTCACACGACCAAACTCACACCAAACTTACACCAAACTCGAGTTTGGAGCAGGTTTGGTTTGGCGTGAGTTTGGTGCAAGTTTGGTAGTGTAAACTGGCCTTAACCTATAAAGTACTCACAGCAATAATGATAATTTGCAAAAAATTTAGACATTAATTTAGAAATCAAAAGAAAAAAGAACCTTCAGTTTTCATTTTTCTTAATTGTGGCAAAAAATTGTGCGTCAAAACATTACATGTACTTCAGAAGCTGGCCAATCTGATATCTGGCTTGATTTTTTGAACTTTTATGTCTCTATTGTGTGATGTCTGGCTCACAAATGGTGATTGGTTAAAAATATTGGTAGATATTGGTAGTCTAGTGCCCGGCGGTATTTATTTGACACCTTATGGCATTTCACTAGTTTCTCAGTGAACGTACAATTTCAAAGCAAAATGTTCTCATTTTGCAGGCCATGAGCAAAACTGCTTTGGCGACACTATCACCTTAAGGCCTATTCAGACGAGGGCACATGATCGGGCGCACGAGCGGGCGCACGACCGGGCGCATGAGCGGGCGCACGAGCGGGCGCATGAGAGGGCGCATGATCGGACGCACTCTATTTTCAGACTGCCTGCTGCATTATTTAACACAATGCAGTATGCAAGTGTGCGTGTGCGCCCGCTCATGCGCCATGGCGTGCGCCATGGCGTACGCCATGCAATGCGCCATGGCGTGCGCCATGGAGCAAAATGCGCCCTCGTGTGAATAGACCTTTGCGAACGCGTGTAAGCGGACACGAAATGTTCTATACAGCGCTTTTGCCATGCGCTATACGCGTTATTTGCGCTATCGATTTTGCTATGTGCGCTATAGCGCTTTTTTGGAGTGCTATTTATGTTTTTCTAGAAAGCCACAGCTCACCGTTTACAAATTCGAATCACAAGCGGTTATTTGCATAAACTATGAAGTATAACTATACACCACCGCCCGGGTACTGAAACTGTACCTTTGATTTTGTTTAACCCTTTGCACCCAGAGGTTCTCTCTCTAGGCAGCCAGACTTTGACAGTTCCATTTATTCCTGTTGGGCCACAACCCAACAGGTCTTTAATTTTGATTCTGGTATCTTAAGTCTTAACACAGTGCTAGCGTTAATGTATCAATGTGCTGAGTGTGTTTTACACGTCTTTTACCTCATCCTTGCATTTGTCACAACGATAATGCCTTGTAATCCAGTGAGTTGCTGCTGTCGTGGTTGTTCAGAAGGTAAAGCGAAAACGCAAAAATCTGACAAAAAGTAATCCACTAGGAATCGACGATCTCACCTCACGGTTACGGACCAACCAAGCTCACTACTCGGCTACACAGTTCCGTGAAAAGATGATGCTTCACATTAATAATCATAGGTAATTCAATACAGTACTATTACCTGCTTCCAAAGTAAAGAAACAGCTACAGATTACAGACCAAGTTAAATTTACGAATGTAATTTCATTAGTAAACATGGAAGTTCAATATGATTATTCTTCCCTTAATAACTTCATAACCTTCCAAGTTTCAATTGCCAAAAGCTTTTGACTGAGATTTTGCAGTTTATTTGACTGCAAAAAAGACGCTTATGTTGGGTACTATGTAAACTAAGAGGGAACAGTTGTGCTGGCCCAACAGGTTTACGATGGCCTCTGGCCAATGTACTTAAAATAAATGCTTGATGCTTACTGCATACCTTTGCCGAAAATTTGTTTGGCCTGCTTGTTTGGCCAATTCTCGAGCTACGTCGTCGTAGAGAGCTCGCGAAAGACCATTCAATAGAAAATTTAATGATGAACAAAACATTTTCAGTCGATAAGAGGCCTAGGTCGCACCGTTTTTAGTTATATATAAAAAGCCTCAAAGTTGAAGTTAGTGAAAATTTTGCGCCATCACTCAGGCATGTACCTCACCCTAGAGTATTAACACAGCAACCGTGCTTCTGTCATAGTTGACTGCTAGCAAGAGTACATAATAGGATGGCTCTTATGATGGCTCCTATTTATGTACTCTTGCTGCTAGAAATTAACTACAATATCCGCCGTATCCGATACACAAAAATTTGACTGCCGGAGCTACAATCAAACATAGGCCATAAAGAAATTACTACTTTTGCGATGAAAAAAAGTCATATTTTCACATCTCTTAATGAAGCATAGGCTTCGTTGTGTGGCGACAGGACTAGAATTGGGCCACTAAGTGCAAAAATCTGCAATATTCCTGAAAAACAATTCGAAGATCAGTTGACTAGAATAACCTAGCCAAGCTTTATAGCCCCAGATTGGGCATCAAACAAGTAGGGTGCCTGCGGTTCACAGTGCGCATGAAAGGGTTAAAGTACAAGCGGCAAAATAAAGGTCCTTTCCAAAATTTTACGCTTTTTATAGCAAAGTTTGTGCCGCAGTTTGATTCATGCACTTCTAATTTTGCCCAAAGCGACACCGAGACCCAGGGAAAATCTGTGTTCAGAAGACTAAAAATCATAAATCTGATTTGAGTCTGTGACTGTGCAACTATGTAACTTCTCTGAATTTCTTACACATTCAGTTATATATTTTTGGAAATTTTAAGCAAAATTACGTTTTAAAAATCAGCTTTTGGTGTATATTGTGTATGTAGCTGCACAACAGGTTATAGCTGACCTCTGGTCAGTACTCAGTATACTTAAAAATTGATGCTTAAAACTTACTCAGCATTCTTTACTACAATGTAATATTATGAGAAACTAGCGCAAAATCAAAGCACCGACATTTTAACTTTTTTTCTAGTGATACTCCGTCGAATATTTCTTTCTAATATTTTTAATCGTGATTTTATGAAAACATGATTAAACACTTTTGATTAAACAGACGGGTGCACCCGACTGTGCGTTATATGCGTTATATACATATAAGTGTTATATGTGCGCACGCTAAACGCGTATCAGCTAGGCAGGATTAAAAATATTAAAAATTCTATTCTTAATATTTTTAATATTTTTAATCTTGATTTTATGAAAACATGATTAAACACTTTTAATATTTTTAATATCGCTGATTAAATTTAATATTTTTAATCTTTTTATGAAAAGGCCCTAAGAAAAATTAATACTAATTACTATATATTTAGATTCTGTACCGTTAAGGCAGCAGTTTCTAAAATCTACTCCGGCAGCCCACCCACACAGAAAGGTGTCAACTTTTCCTAGTCAAACTTTTTAAAACTTCAGAAATAGTTTTTCAAAACAGAAAAAGTTCCGATTTTCTAATGGTAGCTTACCTTACATTCCGTTAATTTATAACTTTTCATATCGAAGCTCAAATGTCAAGTTTATTTTCCTTTGAGTCAAAACTAGTATTATACAATTGCACGCGCGCATTCAGATGTATGAAAACAAGCTCGATCGTGCTATAAAGTACTTGTATGACGACTTAAAATCTAAATACGGCTTAAAAATTAAATTTAAAAAAATTGCAAAAAATTGCAAGCTGTTTGGAGTCCAACCCACATACTTCTGATTTGTAGTCAAACGCCTTAACCACTATGCCACAGCTCCATCGGCTGATAATGCTAAAACTTGCGTTAAGCTTGTACAAGTATCGTAACTTATTTACGTATAAAATTACTGCATAATTTTATCATGCTACAGATTGTAAGGCTTGTAAGGCTAAATGCCTTGTTTGTTATTCTCATGCCACAACACATACATTAATTACAATGGTTAGCTTCAACACCATGATTACATGTGCACAGTTTTCTTGATTAGACAACTTTTAGTCGAGTGATTTTGGGCAGTGGTGGCTCAGTACGTAAGATGTCTTGAATTATAAATTGTTTCTTTTATGGCGTTGGTTCAATTCCTGGGGGCCTTTTTCTGAAATAGACTTAACTGGACTTGACTTAACTGGACTTAAATCAGCGGACTTAAGTGGACTTAAACGCATTCCAAAATGACCGGATTTAAGTGGACTTAATTAAATCCGCTGTAAGTTTAAGGGCCTTTTTTAAAATGGACTTAACTGGACTTGACTTAACTGGACTTAAGGGGGTAATTGCGTTTTTAGGTGTTTTTTTGAAAAGCTATAGCTCAGCGTTTACAAATTCAAATCACAAGCGGTCTTTTGCATTAGGTAGAACAATATCTTGTCTAAATGTATGCCATGCATTGAAATTTAACCTGTGATTTTGTTTTCAGTATAAGCGACTAAAGAAAGGTCCTTTCCAAAATATTACAATTTTTTACAAAAAGTTTGCGCCACAGCTCTGAATCATACGATTACCTGTTGGGGCTGAAAGTTGGTAAGGTTTTTGACATGTTAAAAATCCCCAGGCATGTCCCCCACTTTTTTAATAACTAGTCATTTTACTGAAAAAATAGCTGATAAGCAAACGCACCGAAAATTTATGATATTTTCTTGTAATTAAAACCCTCTAAAAATGTCCACAGGTGAAATTTCGAAAAAGTGAGAGACATGCCTGGGGATTTTGACCTTTACAGTACTGTCCCAAAAATTTATGCTCAGGCATCACTTACAACTTGAGTACTGGTGGCGCAAAGTTTACATAGAAATCACAAAAACCTCGAAAACGCAACTACCACCTTAAACCAGCGGACTTAAGGTGGTAGTAACGTTTTCGACAGTTTTGCAGGAGTAACACTTGACAACTTACGATTAATTTCCAATCAATAATTTATAGTACGCATATTAATTTAGGAAACTATAAATTATTATGACATAAATGCTTGCAAAATAGCTTGAAACAATGATTTTTAATTTTCACAGAAAATATTTTGCAGCCAGTTATGACAATTTTTCGTAACTTTTATGTTTAGCTAAGCCAAAGTAGTAGCTAGTCAAACAGGCCGTTTATTGAAAAAAGAAAAAATGACACACGGGCATGTCAAAAACCTTCAATTTAGATGCCAAAACTTATCCTTCCGCTTTTCACTTTTTGAGATTACGTCACATTTATGTAACATTTCATTTTCAACTAAAAAGCATTACACAAAAGTCCGCAAAACTTGACAACTACTAGATGGATTTTGTTCAAAATTTTGGATAAATTGGCAAACATATGTGTCTACTTTATGATAAATTTTCAAAATTTTTGTTGGCTTAAATTTTGCGTTACATCAATTTCATTCACAGAAATCTGTAAAAATGTACTTCCGTGGACTAAATCTCAAGTCTCAATGTTGCAATCTTTTCATGCGTTATCTTACCTTTTTTTTTAGACAATTTCTGATGTGTCAATTTTTTTATTTGTATTAATTTAGCCCATTTCGTGAAAAAAATAGATTCAAAAATTTGTTTATTTTTTAAAATTCGAAAAAATTCAAAGTTGAAGGTCCGTATCTTCTTTTCTACATGATATAAATGCACCAAACTTAGCATTAAAATTCACCCTGGTATTGACTATGTTGGTGTAAAGAATGAAATTATTTGGAATTAAACTGTCAATTTTACAGGCCAAACATGAAAAATGCAAAAATTCACGAAATTTGACTACTTTAACAGTGTCTGCAGACTAGCTTGTTACAGATTTAAGCTAGATAATGTGCATAAGTGTAGTTTCAGTCAAGTACTTTAACGTGAAAAAGACAGCTATTAAATTCATTGAGTCAATCAAAAGTTATAGCACGTTATAAAAACTGTCGAAAACGTAACTACCACCTAAAGTGGACTTAAACGCATTCCAAAAATACCGGATTTAAGTGGACTTAATTAAGTCCGCTGCAAGTTTAAGTCCAGTTAAGTCGGACTTTAGTGGACTTAAATTTGCAGCGGACTTAATTAAGTCCACTTAAGTCCAGTATTTTTGGAACGCAGACTTAATTAAGTCCGACTCGATTAAGTCCGACTTAATTAAGTCCACTTAAGTCCAGTATTTTTGGAACGCAGACTTAATTAAGTCCGACTCGATTAAGTCCGACTTAATTAAGTCCGATTTCATTCCTAAAATAACTTCGGCTTTTAAGACTCTGTGTGGATTACGAGTTTATGTTTATAACTTTTGAGTAGTTTTACCGTTCTGCATGTGTAATACGTCATTCGAAGCTCACAAATTGCGATTCTCAGCCATATAAATGTTAAAATTTTTTATGCTTTTATTTTTTAGAATTACAGCCTGAACAACTTTAAAAAGCTGTGATAACTGTATTGTACCATTCTAAAACAAAAATTTTCGTTTACGGCTGGTGTATGCCCGCGTTTAAGGGCTGTTTCTGTTTTCAGTGTGGTCTTGTGGTTCGTCATTGGCCTCAGATTGATTTAGACTTGCGAAGTCTTCGATACTGTTCTTAACCTGCGATTAATTCATATGTACTTTCACTCATGCATCTTTAGGACAGTTCTGAAGCAGTCTTACGTACGTCAGCCAATCACATTGAGGCATATTACATGTGACACCAAGAACAGCCAATCAGACAGTTGCAGGCCGATTAGTGGAAAAAACTGCTAGTTTGTGTTGCGTAATTGAAAATGTGTTTCTGAGCATTTTTTGCGTGAGAATTTGAAATGTTATATACTTCTGAAACCCTAAAAATTTCTACAAGTATATAAAGCACTTTTACGACGGCTTATCGAGTCCCTTAGTAGTCTAGATGGTAAGCTTTTTGCCTTTCAATCGGGCGACCACGGGTCGAATCCCGTTTTGAGCTATTTTAATTTCAGTTTTACTTTGATTAGCAAATGCGATTAAGGGGGAGGGGGCTACCTAAAAAAGTGAAAATTTTAGGTTCTCCGATTCGCTTCAAATTTGCACACAATGTAGCCCCAGGGAAGGCGCATCGCAGATGTGACAAACTGGAACCAATGCTTTTGCCAATTTTTCACTAGGGGCTCCCAAAAATTCAATTTTACGTGTAAATCATAGGCGCAAGAAAAAGTTTTTTGTGGTTGCAAAGCGCCCCTTTACTCGAAATTTTTGTTAACACTGACGAAGCTGATTTTTACATGATTCGATAGCCTAACGTCATATCTCAACCTCTATGATCCATTTTTTTAAATTTTTGCCCATGGCCTGAGCAATGACGTCAAATGTAAAATCACTCAAATTTGGCGGGTCCAAAAAACGGCCATTTTTTCACATTTCGCCCTCGATTTTAGATTTGAAAATACATATCAAAAATCCGGATCATACGATTTTGCGCATACATGTGGGCTACTACTATGCCAAGTTTCAGCCTGATTGGCTTAATGTAGTTTGTGCTAGAACTGTCCAACTAAGGGCTACTTTTCGGCTTTTTGGCGTACTTTTGCCTATGTAAATACACTGACAAACGCACTGAACCAAAAGTGCACCTTCAAGCTTAAGGGGGTAATTGCGTTTTTAGGTGTTTTTTTAAACTACCATAACTGCACTTAACCTCAACAAAAACTAGAGCGGTCTTTTTTACATTTTTTTACAGCTTCTAGCTTTAAAAAACTATATTTAAAAGCAGATTATCTTTTGCAATTTTACTGCTGCTATCATTTGAATACACCCCATCAGCGGTTTTTTTGACTAATATTTGCGCCACAGTTATGAAACTCAAGATCAGCCAACAACTACTAAACTTTTTGCAGTTATGCACTGACATAATATCCCCACCCGTTTTTTTGATATAGTTGATAAGTCGTTTCTACGTTGAGAAAATGACATTTTCGTGCAAAAATCACGTAATTTGACTTTTCTCTAAAATTTTCAAAAGCCCATAACACCGACTCTACAAACTATTTTTAGAAAAGGAAAAAAACGGGTGGGGATATTTTCCTAAAGATAATGTGGTTAAAGTTTCGAAGCCGTAGTCCGTTTTTAGCTTGAGTTCTGTGGGCGCAAAAATTACACTGAAATGTCAAAAACCACGAAAACGACATTACCCCCTTAATTGTTCTTATCTGAGGTAAAGGTGCCTTGGGGGAGTAACATATGTGAAAATAAGCAAAATTGGAGAACTTTGATTTTTGACCTGAGTAGCCCCCCCCCCCTAAAGTTAAAAGTTAGCAATACCTTTGGTTCTAATTTTTAACATCTGCGATGCGAATTAACGGGTACTAAAAATTTTCACATATGCATTCTGTTAAACCTCTTTACGGAGCGTTCAGTAAAGAAGGACTGAAATCGCTACAGTTTTGCAAGATCCAAAATCTGATTTTTACAAATGTGTTTTAATCATTGATAAAATTACAAGTTAAGATAAACTACAGCTTTGGCTTACAGTTCAGTGAACCCGTGTGGTAGGTAATCTTAATATAAAAATTTTGCCCCCGATGAAACATGCTGTGGACATTGTTTGGTGTAGGTAAATCAAATCATAATATCTTCACCTATAAATTATTCTGAACATAGGTACACTGCAGAATTAGCAATTGGAATGGAGGTTGATACCGGGTGGCCTGACTGAGTACGATTAGCTGATAACTTCTGCAAGATGGATAAGTTCTAAATTTTCTTTCCTTTTTTTCTTGAGGGCAACAGTTGACGGTGACTTAGAGATATTTGCATCCACAATAAGTTTTGAATTGTTACTTCGTTTTGTACAGTGGCGATTTCAGATAACGATACTTACGCAGGAGTTTACTGAGTGAAAACAGTGTGCTTTCCACGAGTCTTAATAGAGTCAGTTAAGTTGTGCTCTTTTGAATTTGAAGCTTTTGAAATTCTAGGTATTAAATGAACATGTTGGAGTAGTCGTTGTGTACATGTGTATATTTTTGCATCTCATGCATCGATTCATAAAAATGTTTGTTTCTTTCACTGGGTGGCTCAGCGGCTTCTTCGTTCCCGCGGGGCCTTGGCGTATTCGACACTTTTAGCACGGGTTGAGGAAGATGGAGCGAGGAAGGGTTGAAGTCCGCCGTTTTTTTCCGAAGAACTCCAACTCTATGCAACTACCATACGTTTGGTTGTCAGTGCGGTCATTTTATCACTAACATGGAACGCAAGTGACGTTTTTATTTAATTTTTATACAACTTTTTTCCAAATTCGGTATGTTACCAGTTTGATACGGCTTGTTTAGGATAACTCCCTAGCTAGCTCTCTTTGAAATATCAATATCACTTTAAAAGTTGATTAAAGTAAAGTAGAGTACTCATGCGTCAACTAATTAGCCAACTACAACTGCTACAACTACTACAACTACTAAAACTACTACAACGACTACAACTACTACAAGTCTACAAATACTACAACTACTACAACTACAACGATTACTTCAACTACTACAACTACTACAACTACACAACTACTACTTTAACTACTACAACTACTACAACGACTACAACTACTACAAGTCTACAACTACTACAAGTACTACAAATACTACATCTACTACAACTACTACAACTACTACACTAATACAACTACACAACTACACAACTACTGCAACTACTACAATTACTACAACTACTTCAACTACTACAACTACACAACTACAACACCTACTACAACTACTAAAACTACTACAACGACTACAACTACTACAACTACTACAACTACTCAACTACTACGATTACTTCAACTACTACAACTACTACAACTACACAACTACTACTTCAAGTACTACAACTACTACAACTACTACAAGTCTACAACTACTGCAAGTACTACAAATATTACATCTACTACAATTACTACAACTACTACGACTACTTCAACTACACAACCACACAAGTACTATAACTACTACGACTGCTACAACTGCTGCAACTACAACAACTACTCAACTACTACAACTACTACAAGTCTACAACTACTGCAAGTACTACAACTACTGCAAGTCTACAACTACTAAATCTATCACAACTACTACAACTACTACGACTACTTCAACTACTACAACTACTACAACGACTACAAATACTACAAGTCTACAACTACTGCAAGTACTACAAATACTACATCTACTACAACTACTACAACTACTACGACTACTTGAACTACACAGCCACACAAGTACTACAACTACTACGACTACTGCAACTACTACAACTACTACAACTACTCAACTACAACTACAACTACTACAAGTCTAAAACTACTGCAAGTACTACACCTGCAAGGCTACAACTACTACATCTATCACAACTACTACAACTATACTACTACAACTACTACAACTACTACGACTACTACTAATACTACAACTACACTACTACAACTACTACAACTACTACGACTACTACTAATACTACAACTACACAACTACTGCAACTATGTGGTAAGTTTCCCATGTATCACGGTTTTTTAGATGCCTCGGAGAAACGGCGATTCGGCTATAGCCAATTATTATACACGGATTTGCCTAAAATAGCCGGCAATAGCTGTGGCGATTTTCAGCCCATATTGCCGATTAGACTGTTTCGCCGCGGCTATAGCTCGCCGTGGCTATTTTGGCGATTTTTAAATGGCCAAGTTTTGACTGAACAAGCTTGGCTATAGCCAGCCTATGGCTATTTTTGAAATCTAGTAGAGACCACCTAGGAGTGGCGATTCGGCTATAGCCGCCAATAGCCGTTTCGAATACACTGTTTTGTCTGAAATAGCCGGCTATAGCTATGGCTCGCCGTGGCTATTTTTTCACTGGTGCTAATTCGCCGCGGCTATAGCTCGCCGTGGCTATTTTGGCGATTTTTAAATGACCAAGTTTTGACTGAAGAGACGTAGCTATAGCCAGACCATGGCTATTTTTGAAATCTAGTAGAGACCACTTAGGAGTGGCGATTCGGCTATAGCCGCCAATAGCCGTTTCGAATACACTGTTTTGTCTGAAATAGCCGGCTATAGCTATAGCTCGCCGTGGCTATTTTTTCACTAGTGCTAATTCGCCGCGGCTATAGCTCGCCGTGGCTATTTTGGCAATTTTCAAATGGCCAAGTTTTGACTGAAGAAACGTGGCTATGGCTATTTTTCTGAAATCTAGGAGACCACCTAGGAGTGGCGATTCGGCTATAGCCGCCAATAGCCGTTTTGAATACACTGTTTCGTCTGAAATAGCCGGCTATAGCTATAGCTCGCTATGGCTATTTTGGCGATATCCAAAACGAAATAAAAAATGCAAAACTTGATGACTTTGTGGAATCGAACCAACAACCCTACGATTGCGAAGCGAACGCTCTGTCGCTAAGCCACAAAGTCATCTGGAATTGTGACAATAACTGCAGATTTTGAACGAACGACGAAAACTTGCTTCAATGGGGCACAGTAAAAATTGATATTGAGCAGTAATTGAATTATAGAAAAAAGGGGAGACACCCCCCGTGGCAAAAAAATAATTCTTTACACATCGTGACCATGTTCTTACTTTATCAGTAACTCTTTTAGCACTGAACTGTGAGATTAATTTACTTATATAGATAGTTTATTGTCAGACTTTCAGGTGCCCTGTAGCTCAATGGTGAAGCAGTCGGACTGGTAACCGATAGGTTGGCAGTTCGATTCTGACAGGCCACACAACTTTTTTAAATTTATAGCTTTGATACTGAAACACTGTTCTAAGCCGGCAATAGCCCAGCTATAGCCGGACACTAACAGCTATTTCTAGTCAAAACACGGCTATAGCGCTATAGCCGATTGACAGCGTGGGCTCAACAATTCTGTGAAACGGCTATAGCCGAGCTATAGCCAAGCTATACCGGCTATTCCTAGTCAAATAGTGGCTATAGCGCTAATAGCCGATTGACAGCGTGGGCTCAACAATTCTGTGAAACGGCTATAGCCGAGCTATAGCCAGGCCATACCGGCTATTCCTAGTCAAATAGTGGCTATAGCGCTAATAGCCGATTGACAGCGTGGGCTCAACAATTATGTGAAACGGCTATAGCTGAGCTATAGCCAGGCCATACCGGCTATTCCTAGTCAAATAGTGGCTATAGCGCTAATAGCCGATTGACAGCGTGGGCTCAACCATTCTGTGAAACGGCTATAGCCGAGCTATAGCCAGGCCATACCGGCTATTCCTAGTCAAATAGTGGCTATAGCGCTAATAGCCGATTGACAGCGTGGGCTCAACAATTATGTGAAACGGCTATAGCTGAGCTATAGCCAGGCCATACCGGCTATTCCTAGTCAAATAGTGGCTATAGCGCTAATAGCCGATTGACAGCGTGGGCTCAACAATTCTGTGAAACGGCTATAGCCGAGCTATAGCCAGGCCATACCGGCTATTCCTAGTCAAATAGTGGTTATAGCGCTAATAGCCGATTGACAGCGTGAGCTCAACAGTTCTGTGAAACGGCTATAGCCTAGCTATAGCCGGGCTATACCGGCTATTCCTAGTCAAAACACGGCTATAGCGCTAATAGCCGATTGACAGCGCGGGCTCATCAATTCTGTGAAATGGCTATAGCCGAGCTATAGCCGGGCTATACCGGCTATTCCTAGTCAAAAGGCGGCTATAGCGCTAATAGCCGGTTGACAGCGCGGGCTCATCAATTCTGTGAAATGGCTATAACCGAGCTATACCCGGGCTATACCGGCTATTTCTAGTCAAAACACGGCTATAGCGCTAATAGCCGATGCGCGTTGTACCCCTTCTACACTTCTATTATACT
This sequence comes from Trissonchulus sp. WLG1_4, assembly GCA_030248245.1. NCBI lineage: Eukaryota > Metazoa > Nematoda > Enoplea > Enoplida > Ironidae > Trissonchulus > Trissonchulus sp. WLG1_4. The sequence goes on from JASANF010005335.1 coordinate 37,908, forward strand.
TCCATTACTTACGTAACCTTTTGATTAAAGCGAAGACACTGCTATTAGCTGAATACAGGGGGCGGGGGGAAGGGGGGATGGTTATAGCTGCGTAGACTGGGAGGCGGTAGGGTGGTTCCTATCGCTGTCTCAGGAGTAGGCGTAGATAAGCGTTTTGCTCAGTGAAGCTAGGAGGTAATGTGCAAAAAATAGTCTACAAGTGCAGCGAAGGGGTTAAATGCAGCTGGCCGCTATATCTGTCTGAGTGGGGTATAATAAATCGTGATACATGGGAATGTGACCAACTATGTACTGTAACTACTTTATCTACTACAACTACTACAACTACTACAACCAGTACAACTACAACTACTGCTGCTGCTGCGGCGGCTGCTACTACTGCTGCTGCTGCCACGACGACGACTACTTCTACAGAAACAACTGGTACTGCTGGTATGAATTCATGACTACTATCACAGACACAACTGGTAATACTACTGCTGCTCCTGGTGCTCCGACTACTGCTGCTGCTACAGCTACGATGCCGACTACTAGTACCACTACTGCTGCTACTGGTGCTCCGACTGCCGATGCTGCTACAGCTACGATGCCGACTACTACTACCATCACTACTGCTGCTGCTACTGCAGCTACGACTACTACAACTACCAACTACTAACAACTCACCACGACTCCTTGCCACTACGACTAGATGCTGCCATGACGACCATGCTGCCACTGCAAGTCTGCTGCCACCACGGCTCTGCAACCACTACGACTGTGCACTCACCACGACTCCTTGCCACTACGACTAGGTACTGCCATAGTGCCATGACGACCATGCTGCCACTGCAAGTCCACCACCACCTGCTACCACCACGACTCTGCAACCACTACGACTGTGCACTCACCACGACTCCTTGCCACTACGACTAGGTACTGCCATGAAGACCATGCTGCCACTTACTGATATAGTTACGACGACGACTACTACTACCACTACTGCTGCGGCTGCAACGACTACCACTAATACCATAGCCACAACTGGTGCTGCTACTACTGCTGTTACAGCTTCGATTACTACTACTGCCACTGCCACAACTGGTACTACTACTACTGCTGCTACTGCTGGAGTTACGACTGCTGCTGCTGCTGAAGCTACGACAAGGACAACCACCACGGCCCTACTACAACTACTACTAGCTGCGTCTACTACTACAACTACAACAACATCCCCAGAAACACATACAGCTTCATCTTCGACTACAGCTACAACTACAACTTAGACTACACCATTACGACTAAAGCATCAGTAACTACTAGCAGCTACTACCACTACAACGACTAAGGCAGCGGCAACTACTACCTACAACAAAATAAAATATTTTATTAAAATATTAAACTGGGACACTCACGACTGTACCCCGCTTGCGGTCACCCCGTTAGCGGGATCGGAAGTCAGGTCTCAAAACTCGCCCTAAACTTATCCTTAAATACCCTAATAACTACTAGTAAGTAACAACTATTAAACTCCCCCCATTCGGTAGCTTAGGAATACTCTTGTATTGAAGTTACTACTCGTAGCCTGGTATAACTTCAACACAAGGAAGAGGTGAATCTGTGCGCAAAAAAGTGCTCAAACACCTTTAAGCGTAAAAAAAAAAAAAAAAAAAAAAAAAAAAAAAAGGTACACTGCAGTTACGGAACTACTACCAGAAATGCTTAAGCCCATCATTAAACATCCTACGCTAAATGACACTTTAAAGGTTCACACTGCTCAAAGTCTTTTTGTAGATCACTAATTACTACATTTTTATAAATAATTCACTAATTTCAATAATATTTGACCTTTTGATGCGTTTTCAGCATAGTCAAATTGTGATTCCCAAGGCATAAGCAGCACAATGCACACCTATTTTGTCAGATTAACGACCCATTAGAATTTTTATTATTATTGTTTTTATCTTTTGCTGTTTGCTGTATCTGTACCAATAAACAGAATACTATGATAAATATGTGAATCATCCATGAGATTTGGCAATAATTATACAGAAAAAATTAGTTTTTTATCCTGGCCAGAAAAAAGAAGGATGTAAACTAACTCTGACAACTTCAATTTAAAGGCTCAGTCAAGTTGCAGCTGTCATTATCGCTTCTAGTGAAACATTTTATATTCAGTTCTGTTTGAAAAAGCTCTGTTTTTACATGTTTTCCATTTTAAACTTAATCGTTTTTCAGAGTAACCATGGCAACAAAACTCGCTTTTCTTATTGAATAGTTAGTTGGAACTCAATTTCCCTATTTTATCTTGTTTGCGCATTCCTGCTAATAAACTGAAAACATACTTACAATTGGTACAGTTCTAAAAACATATGTATATAAAACATTTTGTAATTTTCGGAAAATTACCGGAAATCTCTGGAACGTTTCGACTAAATTAAATAACACACAATAATAATACAATGAATAATCAACATAATAAGAAATAACACGATCAATTTTAAAAGCCATCACTGCGTCCTCGTTTTTGGAATCGGAAACGAACAAGATTGCCAGAATTTTTCAATGCTTTTTAATAGTTGTTGAAAATTAGTTCACTTTTTTTTCTTCACGCCCCTAAGGTGGACGAGTTTATTTTATAAACTTCGTATATGAGGCCATTTCAACTCGCCTTAACCTAAGGAACAAGCTCAACAGTTACTAAATCATTTTCTATTATAAACTTTTCCACCGATTACAACATACTGTTTTACAATAATTAAACAGCAATCATTGTGGAATGTGACTTGTAAACAATTATTGAGAGAATAACGTTGTTACAAACGGAAGCCACATATGCTAGTTGGATGTTGACATTATCCTTCCTTAGGTAAAATAAGTTGGATATGTTCACACTGATCAGATTTTTGTTACAATTTGGGCCGTGATCGACACTACGTTGGTTTTGGTATCAGGCTGTTTTTTTATTAAATGATTACGAACTAATCTCGAAATAATAAAGACAGACATCACATGACTTACATTTTACGAAAAAATTTGGTCAAACAAGTGACATCTGGTACTGTGTTCTGATTTTAACAAGGAAAACTAATATTTGTACCTGCCAAATTACTTCCATTTACCTGCCTCAGCAAATTTATAGAGGAAGTAGCTGATAGGCATCCTACAACATGTTGGACACCTGTCACAGGACTAGAGCTGAGACAAGATCGATTTATGGACTTCTAATCACTGATGCCCTATTGTTTGGGGGTGGTTTATTGACTAAACTGTCAACGCGCGTGTGATGTATTTCAATCGAAATAAAACTATTAACAAGTGTCAAAACTTATATAATACTAACAATACAACTCTGCAAATTTACAGCTTACCGAGTTTTACTAAATAAGTTTCGGCGCTGAAGAATAGTACTATAAAAAAAGAAACCTGGTGTTAGTTTTGTCACTAATTAATAAAAAGGCAACAGAACTTTCAATTTTACTTAGAAACGCTTAAGGGGGAGCTACTCAGGTCAAAAATCAACGTTTTCTAATCTAGCTTATTTTCACGTACGTTAGTCTCCCACATATGATATTAGGTTATTGAATCGTGTAAAAATCAAATTCGCCAGTCAATAGTTTTGGATCGAATAAAACGCTCTGTGACCACAAAAAAACTTTTGTCGCACCTTTTGTAGCACCTATAATTTACAGATAAAATTGAATTTTTAAAACAGCAACTACAATTCTTCAGTTAGAACTAATACTAGCAAAATAACATCCGGTTAGGCAACAACTATCAGATAGTTAGCAAACACGTGCACACACCAAAAGCCCACTATACAACCGCCACACACCTGTAGGTATCACTAACTGACAATTACCCCCTTAATTGTTCTTATCTGAGGTAGAGGTGCCTTGGGGGAGTAACATATGTGAAAACAAGCACGTCTTGTGAGTAAAGTTAAACCAATTTTCGATAGATTTCGTTGCGACTTGCTTAGGTACGGTGCCGAGGATGTTCTTCGAAAATAAAACGCGGCACCAAAAATTTTACGGCCAACAATTTTTAAAATGTCAACCAGCAACCTGTTTTTCGGTCCACCATTTTTATCAGTAACTTTAAAAGTAAAGATTCTTTGTGCAAAAACCGTTCATAATGAGCAATTTCAGAAAAAACGTTTTAAACGAAACGTGAAAACCGAATGACGATATTTTCACCGACTCAATCAATTGCAAGCATAGCCGTGCCAAGGCATACTTAGCCAAAAGCTTCTCGACGTTAAAGTGTCAAGGTACCGATACGCTAATCATACAATGGTATGAACCTGACAAACATCGTTGCGAACTCGCGATAGCTTCCGTCAGTCTACTGTGTTTGCGCGCAGTAACCGTGCCAGTGCATCGTGTGTGCTGTGTATTTGTGTAACAGTATGCGAACGTAACAACCGCTATACATATTCACTAGGTAGTAGGTACACAATGAGATCCGCACTGCACATTCCATATTACACTACGTTATACGCTGAGATAAGATTAGCACACACAATGAACACACACGCTCACACAAATAATGCATTTTTGGACCTGCCAACTTTTACAAGGCATTCACCACAGTGATTAGCGATACGTGGTAATTGAACTTTTGTATTATAGTATATACGCGGCGGCTGAGGCCGCCGCGTAATAAGCAAAATTGGAGAACTTTGATTTTTGACCTGGGTTGCCCCCCCCCCCTTAAGTTAAAAGTTAGCAATAGCTTTGGTTCTAATTTTTAACATCTGCGATGCGAATTAACGGGTACTAAAAATTTTCACATATGCATTCTGTTAAACCTCTTTACGGAGCGTTCAGTAAAGAAGGACTGAAATCGCTACAGTTTTGCAAGATCCAAAATCTGATTTTTACAAATGTGTTTTAATCATTGATAAAATTACAAGTTAAGATAAACTACAGCTTTGGCTTACAGTTCAGTGAACCAGTGTGGTAGTTAAGTCCTGATGTAGATCACTAATTACTACATTTTTATAAATAATTCATTAATTTCAGTAAGCCTTGACCTTTTGCTACGTTTTCAGCATAGTGAGAATATGATTCCCAAGGTATAAGCAGCACAATGCACACCTAATTTGTCAGATTAACGACCCATCAGAATTTTTATTATTATTATTTTTATCTTTTGCTGTTTGCTGTAGCTGTACCAATAAACAGAATACTATGATAAACATGTGAATCATCCGTGAGATTTGGCAATAATTATACAGAAAAAATTAGTTAGTTTACATCCTTATGAGTTAGTTTTTTATCCTAGCCAGAAAAAAAAGGATGTAAACTAACTCTGGCAAGTTCAATTTGAAGGCTCAGTCAAGTTGCAGCTGTCACTATCGCTTCTTGTGAAACATTTTATATTCAGTTCTGTTTGAAAAGCTTTGTTTTCGAATATTTTTCATATTAAACTCAATCGTTTTTCAAAGTAATTGTGCCAACAAAACTTGCTTTTCTGATTGAATAGTTAGTTGAAACTCAATTTCCCTATTGTATCTTGTTTGCATACAAATAATAAACTGAAAACATACAATTGGTACAGCTCTAAAAACATATGTATATACAATTGCGAATCTGAACAGAGTTGTGTTCCTGTTATATGACATAAAGTGTAAAAACAAATATACTTCTAAGTTACCTTTTTGTACAATGGAATCACAGAAAATTTGCATGTAGAGGAGCTAATACGTTGCAAACATGCTGAAATGTAAATAGTTAAGGTTGATTTCGAAAGAGTGGACGATTCTGCAATCATAAAATATTTTGTAATTTTCGGAAAATTAGCGGTAATTTCTGGATTTTTTTGACAAAATTAAAATAACATACAATAATAATGCTAATAGTTGTGTAGCAGTGTAGCTATACTTGACAAAAAACGCACAGCAAAAAATATTATGAAATTGAAATTTTACCTATGGGTCTTTGTATAAATCAGACTTACGAGTTAGCAGGCACAAAAACAGTCATGGCAAAAAACCAATAAACAAAATACTATGATAAACATGTGAATCATCCGTGAGATTTGGCAATAATTATACAGTTTTTTCAATAATTACAAGTTTTTCGACCCGACACGACCCGCACCGAGATAGACTTCAACCCGATCTAACCCGATTTTGTTAGAACTGCTTTATACAAACTTTCAAACACAAAATTTTGTAAACAGTTTTTCGTGATATGTAGTTGATAGGCTCTTCAGTCAAGTAGTCATCATGATATGAGAAGTTTGGTTTGAGAAAATGTTCAAAACGGCAAAATTTAACATCAAAATTGAGGAATCATACCCACAATTTTGACCCAAACTGACCGGCTCAACCCGCGAATCGGGTCGGGCTGAGATTTTCCAACCCGACCCGAGCGGACTCAACTCGACCCGACCCGACTGCAAACTCTATAATCGAAAGGATCCATTTGCAATTATTACGATTTGATACAATGGTATAAATTAATTCGCACTTCTTCAGCATAGCGACGTCGTTTTGTGACTAGATACCATTTTATTTGTAGCAGCGTTTCGGATAAAACCACTGTTGGGACTTATTTTTCCGGTACCAAAAACTTTTTGGCGAATATCTGAGCCAAACGTCATATATAAGTATGGGTTCATAACACTGTTAAGGAGTGACATCGTCCCAACGATAAAATCGCCTTTTTGACGACCCAAAAATCCTTGTTCAATCATTTTTGTCGTAATCCAAAACATGCAAATGTAGGTGAAATATACCATACAGACGAAACCAAACTGCACAATTAAGGAACGTTCTTTTTTCAAGAAAGTTGACTGTTGTCCCGAAGTTAGCTTAAGTCGTATAATAATTGCGCTGTATATAATTGCCACCAAGAGTACAGCGCCATAGGATTTCACCTGAAGCCATATAAAGCCGTATCCGGTACACGGAGAGAAGCTATTACACGTCCAACGATAGGCCATCCCCGATGGAACGTGGAAATAGCAATCCCCACAAGAGTACATAAACCCGACCGTAAACGTGCAGACAAGACAACAGGCGGCTATCAGGAGCACTACACAGCGATCGGTGAAAACAGTGTGGTATCGATGCATCAGGAGTACAGCAGCCAGGCGATTTAGGCAAATGACCAGATTATGACACAAAACGTTCCATTGAAACCAGTTATTCAGCATGCCAGAGAAATAGAAGTAAAGCGGGGCAGCATTTCGACCCAGCAACGCTTCAGGGGTAGCATGGGTCCACTGTTGAATCAGCACGGGTATATCCTGTATCGCGAGAGCCAATACCAGCTTGTAGAAGGAATTGTTGAAAGTTGTGCCCAAATCACGCCAGATTACCCAACAGACCCACAGGTAGGGAACCAGACCTATTAGCGCCAAGGTGTCTGCCCAAGCCAAATACATCAGCATAAATTTCCACTCTGAATAGGTTGAGGTGTCGTTATTCATTCTGTGACTAAACTTAATAGGATCTGCTGAAATATATAGATTAAATATATTACAATTTTTGACTACAATTGACAACTAACGAGTTTCAAAGTTGGGGCTGATTAGCTGTATTTTTGAGGGTACAGATTTTTATGGACCTATAAATATAAATTATAGCATTGTGAAGTTTTGCCGCTCATTTTATGATAAAAATTTGATCAAGTTTACGCTTCGTTTTTTTGTTAATTTTTTAGTTAGTGAGGGAGGAGCGTGCGTAATAACATACACGTTTGGAAAAAAACACCAATTTGCTAAGTTGTTGATCTTTCTTCAGATTTCACAGCGTTAAATTTATTTGCTACGGGTTTTTCTAACGTTTTTCTCTAATTTAATTATCATTCTTATGGGCTCAATCTTATTATGGCTTTTTGAAAAGTTTCAAATGAAAATTAATAAAAAAAAGAAATTGGAAACCTAATTTGATTTTCAAACTGATTTTCTCATGCCCGATGCGCATGCTGTGTACTCGTGCATATGCATTTTGGATGCATTTTCGGCTAGGCGCTGGACTTTAAACTAAATCTAGAGCCGAGTCTAAAGTCAGTGTTCTGATTACAGATTGTGCGCATACCTTTAGAAAATTCACTGTTTCGTTGAACTTCAAGCTTGAAACTAGCCTAATCAGGTTTAAACTAACAAGAAAGTTTAATCAGCAGAATAAACAATCAAAACTTAGTTCAAATCAAGACTGCAATTATTGCTACCATTGTTTACAATACAAATCTATATGATGTTACTCAACAGATAATTGGAGCTACCGTTACGATTGCGCTAATCAGAGAGTTTTGAACAGAGATGCGGGGGGCGCCCGACCCTTGGCGGAGAAGGGGGGTGGTCCTGAATTTGTTTGACTTCCGTCGATAGACGGAAAAATTCAGCACTTTTTTGATTTTTAACTCGTTTTGGGGCACATTTTTGGCTGCCATCAGAAAACTTTTCGCGATTTTTCAAATATATACTCATTTTGGCACACTTTTTGTGGCAATCAGAAGATGAGGTTGAGGGACAGAGTGCCTGGTGTTCGGGGTTGTGTGCTGGGGGTTGTGACGACTCCTATAAGTTGGATATTCCCTAACCCTTCATGTGCATCTATTGTTTTGATGCAAATATGTGTCAACTGACACTTTGCAAACTTTGAGAAAACTAACCACTTGACAATTTTTTTACAAAAGTTATCTGTTTTTCCTGCTGTGCCACATAAACAGAACTTTTGTCTAAATTCAGGGCAGTAACACTGAGCTTGTGTTCATTCCTTTTTCCTGTTGCGCCACAGCGCAACAGGTACTTTATACTTGGTTTGTATAGAATTTGCAGAATCTTCAAATAGATAGACTTACCTGTTATTTCCGGTAGGTCGATTTTCCAGTGTTAAATATATTACATTGTAAGGCCTACCCTTCCAGTGTTTTGAAAGGCCTACCCTTCCAGTGTTAGTAAATAACGCTAGAAATCGATGCCTCTCAGAATACTCAGAATGTAAAAACTGAGAACCGGTGGGGATTCGAACCCCCAAACTTCTGACTTGGGATCAGATGCTCAGCAAATGCTTAACGCACTACCACCTGAGCCAACTGGTCTTGAATGTCAAAGATCTTTGTTATACAGATGTCAAAACCGAAAACATACTTCTGATTTACATACCTCTTTATTAGTTATAGCTTCTTCTTCAGATGTTAGTGATATCTTGAAAATTTGTATGTTAACAGTACGACATAACTGTACTGATAGTAGAAGGAAGGTATGCTGAGATTCTGTGTTGCACTTAATCGCATTTAATGTTATTTTGGGCCTTTTTCTAAAATGGACTTAACTGGACTTGACTTAACTGGACTTAAACCAGCGGACTTAAGTGGACTTAAACGCATTCCAAAAATACCGGATTTAAGTGGACTTAATTAAGTCCGCTGCAAGTTTAAGTCCAGTTAAGTCGGACTTAAGTGGACTTAAATTTGCAGCGGACTTAATTAAGTCCACTTAAGTCCAGTATTTTTGGAACGCAGACTTAATTAAGTCCGACTCGATTAAGTCCGACTTAATTAAGTCCGATTTCATTCCTAAAATAACTTCGGCTTTTAAGACTCTGTGTGGATTACGAGTTTATGTTTATAACTTTTGACTAGTTTTACCGTTCTGCATGTGTAATACGTCATTCGAAAGCTCACAAATTGCGCTTTTCAGCCATGTAAATGTTAAAATTTTTTATGCTTTTATTTTTTAAAATTACATCCTGAACGACTTTAAAAAGTTGTGCCAACTGTATTGTACCATTCTAAAAGAAAAATTTTCGTTTAAGGCTGGTGTATGCGCGCGTTTAAGGGCTGTTTCTGTGTTCAGTATGGTCTTCTGGTTCGTCATTGGCCTCAGATTGATTTAGACTTGCGAAGTCTTGGATACTGTTCTTAACCTGCGATTAATTCATATGTCCTTTCACTCATGCATCTTTGGGACAGTTCTGAAGCAGTCTTACGTACGTCAGCCAATCAAATTGAGGCATATTACATGTGACACCAAGAACAGCCTATCAGACAGTTGCAGGCCGACTAGTGGAAAAAACTGCTAGTTTGTGTTGCGTAATTGAAAATGTGTTTCTGAGCATTTTTTTGCGTGAAAATTTGAAATGTTATATACTTCTGAAACCCTAAAAATTTCTACAAGTTATAAAGCACTTTTACGACGGCTTTTCGAGTCCCTTGGTAGTTTAGAGATGGTAGTTATTTTCACCGAAACGCAGTTCATCCAATCGAGTTTGAGCATTATTTCACGTGTAAAAGACTGTTCTTCTGTCCTCAAGGAGTATGAATTAATCACCCATATATAAAGACAGGGACAATAACTTTACTTTTCCTTTTTGTTAATTCTTGATCAACTTCACACATGCAAAAACAAACTATTATGTTGTTTTCGCAAATGCAGACGCACATGTAAGATGATGCGGCACTCTGGTCGAGACATAGTGAAGACTCAAATGTCATTGGCTAAACATGACAAACCTGGACCACGTGATGAAGACGAGTAATCACAGATGTACATGGGGGTCCGGGGGGGGGGGCAAGCCCCCCCCCCAGATTTGAAATTCCGGGACAAGCCCCCCTTCTGATTTGACCCGTCGGGACAAGCCTCCCCTCCTTGAAACTCCAAAATTGCCTCAGATCGCCCTAAAATGCTTAAAAAATGAGCAGAGCGAAAAAACTCGCTCAAAAAATCTGAATTTCGCAAAAAAATTTCCCACTTTTAAGCAAAAACTAGAAATTTTTGCGTTTTTGGGACAAACAGTTGTTACAAGCCCCCCCTAAAATGTCGAAAATTTCGGGACAAGCCCCCCCTAGACCGAGACCCCGTGTACATGTATGCGAGTAATCAATAACACCCGGCCAATCAAAAACAACAAAAGTGCCCATAACAAGAAACACTATAGGACAACAAATTTGGTCAAATAATGACTGCTCGACACCATGTAAGTTCTGTGTCGTATTATTTTTCAGCAGGATTATGGTCACATAGCACAATCAACCAAACAAAGCGAAGCAAAACCACAACACACCACAAAAAACAAAAAAAAAAACAAACAAAAAAAAACACAACCAACCCACAAACAAAAAAAAACAGAAAAAAACAACAACCCCAAAAAAAAACCAGCAAAAAACAAGACTAATTATCGGCCATATAGCAACTTTAAAAAAACAAAAAAAACTTAAAAAGTATGTCATCAAAAAGCCCATTTATTTAGCTATCATTTGACATATAGATCATCTACATCGGTTCAGTATGTCAAAAGTTATAAACGATTATGTAAGAGCTATCAAGCACTTAAATCCGTTAAGTCTGCGTAAAGTTACGCGGACTTAAAATTCTCCCAAATACGTGTAAATTTAAGTCCGCGGACTTAAGTGGACTTAATTAAGTCCATTTTAGAAACGTGCAAAAGTTAAGTCGGACTTAAATAAGTCCAGCGGCAACTTAAGTCCACTGTTATTTTTGGAATGCGATCGGACTTAAATTTAAGTCCGGTGATATTTTAGAAATGCGACTGGACTTAATTAAGTCCACTGGCAGCGTTAAGTCCACTTAAGTCCACTTAAGTCCGATTTTGCATTCCAAAATTCCGGACTTAATTAAGTCCAGTTAAGTCAAGTCCAGTTAAGTCCATTTTAGAAAAAGGCCCTTAGAAACAATCGTAAATGTAACTCGGTGGTCTAGTGGCACGATTCTCGTTTCGGATGCGAGAAGTCCCCGGATCAAATCCCGGTGGATAAAAAAATTTAAGTTTTTCTAAAACAAACTTTTGCGAAAAATAGTTCAACTTAATCTTTTCTGTCTGGAAACTTTCAGTGGTCTATGGACATTTCAAACTTTCTTTAGATTCTTCAAATTTTGTTCAAATTCATTTTTCACACGAAGTTTGGAAAAAATGGATCGAGTAACTTTTTGGGCCGGGTCGTGTAGAGGCTGTAGGCCTACTCCTGTGAAGGTCCCGTAACCCTAATTTTTTCGGGTCGTAAACATGCCGCTGGGTGAAAATTTTTAGTTTTCATTATAGCTAAAATCGGGACACACTAGTGATTTTTTACAATATTTTGCCACTATGCCTTGAATTCAAATACCATCACATTTTGCGGCTATTTTTAATTTTAAAAATAAACATGCTTGAATTTAGTTTCTTTAGTTTTTGTTCTGTGTGATATGATTACTAAATTCCATTTAAGGTGGTAGTTCCACAATCGCAGTTTTTTTACAGGAGGCTATTTTCAAAGCTCTTTTTCAGGACAATCAGTAAAGTAGGAATAAAATTATTCCAATTTTTCGAAACAAGACTGGAAGCTGCTGCTATCATGCTTTGATCATTGATAAAATCCAAAGTTAAGACTAGCTACCCAATTGGCTTACAGTTCAGCAAGCCAACGTGGTAGCTAGTCTTAACATTGGAATTTTACACCAAATAAAAAATGCTCTGGGTGTTTTTTGGTGTAGTTTACGAAAACTATAATTCCTTTACCCATAGTATATAGATTTGTCTTAAATGAGGGTCACTGCGATTATGGAACTACCACCTTAAATCAAACAGCACATAATGACTCCTTCTGTTGAAAATGCTGCTAATTTTGCCCAATGCTACACCACCGCCAAAGAAAAATATGAGCTCAGAAAACTAAAAAGCATAAAACCGACTGCAGTTAAAGACTCTGTCTGCTGGGGTGGCTTGACATTTTTTAGGCTTGGTTTTTTGAAGCTTGCTTTTTTACATTTACCGACGTAAACTGGTCACAGCACAAGATTAGCTAAAACAACTCTATTTCAAGTAGATTGTCATATTCTTCCAATGATGCATTTTTGAATTGTTAAAAGTTACTTTTGTTGGCAACTAATTTTTACTGCGCAACAGGCCTAATGTTGTCAAACGTTCACCCTGATCACTCACTGGATTACTTTTGCAGTAAACTTTTGCTTGTTTCCTGTTGGGCCACAGCCACAGGTCTGTAATTTTGATTCTGCCATCTTAATGTTGTGTTAGCGTTGAAATGTTTATGTGCGGAGTGTGTTTTACACGTCTTTTATCGTAGCTGTGCATCTGTGACCATAAAATGCCTTGTATTTTCATTGAGTTGTTGAGATCGGGGCTGTTGTTGAGAACGTAATTCGAAATGAAAAAGACAGCCAAAAGTGATCAATTCAGAATCGAAGCTATGACATGACCTCATGGTTAAGAACCTATCAAACAAGAACCTATCAAACTAACCACTCGACCACACATCAATCAAAAAATTTTACGCAATATAAATATTCGCTCAAGTAGATTAGCTGTTAATTGTTTGTCAGCAATAACTAATTTCGATGAGGCTTGACCCCGTGTCCATTGTGCACTTTGTATAAACTTTGCTAAGCATGATAAACTCGACTAGTGTATTATATTTAACCGATTCCAGATTTTTTTAGATCAGTTTTTAGATTTTAGAATCGGAAATAATTCAACTCGTGTAGTCCATTAGAAAACCCTAAAGTCCGGTCCATACTTGTCCTTAACATTGGGACAGGGACAAGGACAAATTTGGGATAGCTAGTGTGGAAAATTGACGCAATCGTTTCTGCTATTTTTTCGCATGTACTAATTTTAAGTAAATTCTTGTTGTCATGCCAAAAATAAGCAAAAACGATGAAATAAATTTTACACTGCAGCTGTCCCAAATTTGTCGTTGTCCCTGTCCCAATGTGACGTGGTGCACCAAATGGCCGCTCTGGGAAAAAATGGGTTAAATATTTCAACCTTTTGTGAATCCTAGCCCGAAAGTAGACGCCTAAAATGTGTGAATTAACCGGATCACTTTCACAATAGTTGCTCAATAACTCGTTTCAAGCTTGAGATAAATTTTTAAAAATTTGTGAAAAAAGTTAAAGTAGTTTAGTTTAAGTTTAAGTTTGTACATAAGTTTGTACATTTAAGTTTGTACATAGGTTTCCAGTGAAAGTGAAAGTAAAAAGTGAAATTTTAAATAGTTAAAAAGTCGAAATAGAAAACAATTTCTAATTTTAAAGATCAGTATCTCGATAACAGGGTGGATTCAAACTGATGAAGCTGACATACAAAACTGATGAAGCTTTAGCATGCATCTATACTAATACTAAAAAACGTAAAATCAAAGCGAATATTGGATAATATACATACGTAAAATTTAACGTTTTATTCCCGAAAGTAACTAAACTTTGTGTGAAAACCTGAAGAATATAGTTCATAACTCAACTCTCCACATAATCATCATTGAACGCGCCTAAAAACACTTCACATTTACACAACTCAAACTCTTTATTAGATCGCTGGATAGCTGAGTTATTTCTATTAATAATTTCAACAAGTTCAATCCCTTTGGGGCGTCGACGCCGGTCTAGGCGGCAGACCTAAATTGGTCTCAGAAAAAAACAGCAGGTTTTTTCTGTTGAGACCGCGGGGCCTCAGCCGTCTAGTTGAAATCATTTTAAACAATTAGACCCAAATAAGTTGAAGGCAGCTTTCATCACTTTCGCGAAGTATGTAGATAAAACCTAGAACCGTAGTGCCTTATTTAGGGAGCGCTGTGTTACGTCATAGAATACCAAGCCTACATCTACACTTCGCTGAGGTCTTTACGCTTTACCTCAACACTGTTTCCCCGCACCTGCTGTCTCTACGGGTGGATTTCACAAAGGTGGTTTAACTAAACCATGGTTTTACGTACGTTTTCATATGATTTGCACATAATTTCGTTACGAAATATAGCCTGATTCGTTACGAATTTCCTGGATTTTCATAAACCATGGTTTTAGCTTAGCTGAAATCTCAGCAAAACAGAGACCTGATGTGCTGCAGGTTTTAAATTTCAGCTGCGCTAAAACCATGGTTTAAGAAAATCGACGAAATTCGTAACAAATCAGGCGATATTTCGTAACGAAATTATGTGCAAATCATATAAAAACGTACGTAAAACCATGGTTTAGCTAAACCACCTTTGTGAAATCCACCCTACATGTCTCCACTCCACTTGCACATGAATGTACAAGCTCTTCTGCTGAGTAGGAAGCGGTAACAATATGAGTCCAGAATGTCAATATTCCAAAGAAAATATAAAACTCGGCCATATTTTGTGGATAAAAGAGTTTTAAATCCCAATTTCTTTATACATTCTCTGCTGAGTAGCTCCAAAGTCTTTCAAATCGCAAAAAGTAGTGACTTATGAAAACGTTTTCAAATTTTAAACAAGGCTTAAGTCAAAAAATTGTATGAAACTCTTTAAAAAAAGTAAAGTAAGTCTCACCGAGATTTGAACTCGGATAACAGGATTCGAAATACTGAGTGCTTACCACTGCACTATGAAACCACTGGTACAATAACGTTAACTTCGCCTCATGTAAGTTCTTCAATCGTTGATGACAAATCACCAATTGATTTAAACAAACCGTGTGGTAGGTAAATGGAAGATATTGCATAATGTTGATTATAATTTAAGCAATTCATTTCATTTTTATTAACTGTCAACGGAAAGCTACATACTTTTACACGCTGGCAGGACATTTTTCGAACATCGCTTGTTGCTGCATTTAAAGTGTATTCATTAGCTATGTGAAATTCATTCGTATTCGTAGCCCAGTTGGCTCAAATGGTAGTGTGCACGTGTGCTGTGCATCTGCCGAGCATCTGGTTTTTAGATCAGAGTAGTGGTGGTTCGAGTCCCACCCGTATTTTGCGTTGCATGTTGGCAACTGATTGAAACGTCTGCCAATTGTTAGTTCCGCGATGTGTGGCAGAGTAGCGAGAGCGACGTACCTGCCCTTCTGGTGTTCCTGGAAACTCGACCTACCCAGATTAACGTAGGAATTTGAGATTCCGAATATAGGATATACGCGGCCCCCTAAAACATCAATGCTTAACTGTAAGCAAATTTAACATATGCGCTTGATATTAGCATGGATAGTTAAGTCCGTTTAGCCGATTAAAAAGTATGTAGTGCGCTAAAAGTTAAGTCCGGAGGCCTTGAGGCCAATTCCTAAAATGGATCAAATGGATTAGATTAAAATTTGTTTTGCCGATAACTCATGTCATAGTTCGAATTTATACGAAATTTGCGATAGCAAGTATTTGTAGTACTTCCCGCTCGTGCACAAAACTTTTTAAGTCTACCTGAACATTGAGATGTTAAACAGTTAGTTAAGTTATTAGGCAAACAAATTTTAATCTAATCCGTTTAATCCATGTTAGGAATTGGCCCTAGGAATGCAAATTTTAAGCTCAATTTTTAAACCCTTTAGTCCGATTAAAGTTAAGCCTTTAATCCGGTAAAGGAAAGGGCCCTTAGCTGTAAAACACACTTCAGTACACACAGATAGCCAGTTACATGCTAATTACACATATTGTGCCACATCAGCGAATTTCAGACTTTATTACAATAACGCCAAGACATAGCATTACCTAAACTGTGCTGAAAGTTAATTCTAGTACATACATACTACAACAATTCAAAACATTAAAGGCTGTATTCCACTAGTGCCTATTCCACTCCTGCCGAATCGGATGTTAAAACTCAAGACTGGAATTGTGCCTACTTTAATCCGGCAAAACTCAAAAGTGGACTTCTGCCGAAAATTAATCTGTGTTAAACTCGAAAGTGGACTTCTGCCTAACATTAATTCTACTGATTACTGAACCTTAAAAGCGGAATAATTAAAAAATACATCGTTAGTTTTAGCATTTACACGTAAAATTACTGCTGAAATTTAAAAATATGGGCACAATGATCCAAGAAAATTTCCATATTGCGTTAACCCCGCTGTGGTTGAGTCTTATAGCGGTCAATACGGTCGCAAACTTTTGTGTACTTGGCAGGACCTTGCGAAGCCCCATTTCGAAGGCCATTCCAATTGGTTGGTAAGTTTGCAAGTGCGTTAACAATGCGCTGCAATTTACCTCACAATGACACTTTACTGTCAGTTCTTTATTTTCACATTTCATTTCTGTCAATCCTTTATCCACCCAAAGATGTTTGATTTACAACCTAAATTCTGTTCAGTTTGTACCCTGTCAGTTGATATCTGAATACCTACTTTACCTACATATATAAATAATTCCAATATTCACGAATTAACTACACATTATATTTTTATACAGACACATAATTTGACAAATGCGTGTTGCTCATGCAGTTGTACATTTCTTAGGGCCTTTTCACAAATTATATTAAGTGGATTAGATTAACTATATTAACTTTAGTAACTAAGCATTAAATTGACAAAAGCTTTTGAAACTATGCAGAACAACTAAACGATGTCTTCTCTATTTGCTTGCAAAATTTTATAAAATTTCGTTAATCCTACGTTGAGTTATAAAGTTAATCTTATTAATCTAATCCAGTTGATATAATTTGTGAAAAGCCCCTTAGTTTGTGACACAGTAATTTTAGGCAGAAATCCACTTTCGAGTTGTGCACAGATTAATTTTCGGCAGAAGTACACTTTTGAGTTTTTCCTTGTAGGCATATTTCCACTTTCGAGTTTTGCTAAACGAATAGCGGCAAAATGAAAGAGTCGGCAGAAGTGGAATCGGCATAAGTGCACTAAACCCATTGAAGTACCTAAACCATAAATCACAAGTGTATAATAACATTAGTAATTACAAGTTAACGCAAAATTGTCACTATTACGTGTCGTGTAAAATGCATGTACACATGGTGAAAACACATGTGCAGTGGCTCATCGAATATTGAAGTAACGCTTTGCTGCATCAAATTTCAAAAATGCAGTCTTTGGCTGGGTTTTGAAAATTTGAATTTTGAACCGTCACCACAGACGGAGCCTGCGTTCCAAGGACAGCTTTGTGGCAGGCCTTTTACGCCTAGCCACTTAGGCTCCGGCTCGTCTCATTCGGATACCTAAGGCATCCCCGTGAAGTAACAGATTTGTGAAACATAACGCCAACAGGTTTCACTAGTGTAAGATTTTGCGATTTTGCTTCTGTAACACATAGTATGAGGAAACGGGATAAAATCATAGCTTTAGGTATACCAAAACTTTTTAGAAGGCATATGAGAGCCATCATATATCATTTCATTTGGGTCATTTGGGTTTTTAGATGTTCTTCACTATAATGCGTTTTCTGTAATTAAATTTGCAAAATTTTAATTGTGTTTGAGTTTGACTTCAAGTAGTTACAGTCGTTAAAGCACAAGTTAGGGACCTAGCATGAGATAGATAGTCCAAGTGTCCAAGTCTTGGCATCAAAATGACTAATGAGAGATTTTGCTGCGTCATCCCTTTCAGCTGACTTTGCACAACAACAACAACAACAACAACAACAACAACAACAACAACAACAACAACAACAACAACAACAACAACAACAACAACAACAACAACAACAACAACAACAGTAAAAACAACAAGTTATTTAGTTGAAGACGTAAACTTTTTATAACCTTTATAAACCTTTATAACTTTTATAAGCATTTACTGGCTACGAACACTTGATAACCGTTTTTTTTTCATCAGTGCTGTTGAGTGTCGGGTTTTATTCTCTTCACTGTACTGGTTGTACTCGATGCTACTGATGCTTTGTTGAAAAACTTATTCTTAATTTCTGATCCAAAAATCATGTAAAGGTATGGGTTCATAGCACTGTTTAGAAGTGACATGGTCCCCACAATAAAGTCACCTTTTGCTTGTTCTAAAAACCCATTCTCTGTTAAAGCTTGCGTTATCCAATACATACCAAGATACATAAAATACACAATGCAGACACAACCAAATTGTAGTACGAGGGATTTTTCTTTTCGTACAAAAGTCGCGTGTTCCCCCGAGGCAAGTTTTAGCCTGATCATAATGAAGCCGTACAGAACAAACACTGACATCACCAAAACATAGGATTTGATTCTTAGCCACAGAATGGCATACTGTGCCCAAATCGTGGTGTAATCAAAACATTCCCATCTATAGGCTATACCGTTAGGTACGTGCCAATAGCAACCACAAGTATAGGAGACAATATCCGTACAAGTACAAACGACACAACATACAACGATGCAAATAGCCACTTTGCCGTTTGTAAAAAACGACTGATAGTTCTGCAACAAAATGACCGCTGCTAGGCGATTAACGCAAAGTGCCAAGATATGTAACATGACATTCCACGCAGCCCAATTATTAATCAAACCAGAAATATAGAAAAAAGTTTTGTAACTTTCTGGGCCCAATAGCGCTTCGGGCGTAGCATGGGTCAACTGTTGTATGAGAACAACGATATCTTGTACCCCCAAGGAAAGTACGAGCTTGTAGAATGAATTACTAAACGTTTTGCCCAAGTCTTTCCAAATTATCCAACAAACTCGACAATATGGTATTAAGCCGAAAATAGCAATAGTGTTCGCCCATATTAAATAGCCAATAACATAGAATCTTTCGTTTGTAATACTTGTACTTGTATTTAAACTTGTATTTTTCATTATTAATCGAACAAGGCAATGGTAAAATTAGTCGGATCAAATGAATGAAATGTTAAATAAAGTATATAATGAGTAATGACAATACTATTTAATAAGGTATCGAAGAGTTACTTGTTACTACTTAAATTTTTACTCAAGTACTCACTGTTAAGTATTAAATTTGTCTCAAAGGCACGTAATTTAAAATGCCTTATCGTTACATAAATGTTGAAACCGTACGACACGGGTAGAAAACAAAACTTGTCTTGTTTAGCCAAAACTAAATTGAGGTATGTGGAACATTTCAGAACTGTCAATTATATATTGCTAATCAGAGTCTAACAATAGCTTCTAATTGCATTTAATGATTATCTATTTGGAAAAATCGAGGGGAAAATGAGAGAATATGAGAGAAAATAACGAGGTTAAAAAATCTATCTTCGCTATGCACTAACGATAAATATACAAGTTTTTGAGTTGAAGATTCAGACTGTAATCAGCGTGCTAACAAGCTATACTAATTGCAGAATATCATTTAGCTAACGACAATAAAGCTTTTAATTTCAGATAGGAATCAATCTTGGTATGAAACAAAATTAGTGGATATTTTTTATGTCAACATGAGCATTGCCTAACGGGGTGTGTCATCTTTCGTCATTAGTCATATTGGCAGCTTGGTATATGTGTTGACTATTAGCAACTAAGATTTATATTTTAAAATTTAAATTTAAGCCATTAAGTTAACTGAATCAAATCAGTTAAGTTTTTAACTAATATGCACGTAGCCACCGAACTACAGAACAGGAAAAACTCAGTGGCATAATGTACAACAATATGCAAATTAGGCTGACAAGCAGTATATAAAAAACCGATTTCAGAAAAAAATCACTTCACATCATGGTCAATGAGCTAATCAGCCTTTTAGCTATTCACTAAAGCCGATCATACCGCCAGGGGTGCATCGGCAGACCACCCTGAAGCCCCCAATAGCTGACCAAATGGCCACCGGGACCCAAGGGCAACCAGCCCCAGCCTCAGACGACGAAGGCATTGTCGTTCGTATGTCTCAACCCCAATCCCAACTTGATCCGGTCTCGGGTGCGGAAAATCCACCTCATCCACCACCGCCGAGTGCACGACGACGGACGACTGACGCACGGACAATGGAGGAAATGATACAGGTCGCCATCAAATGCCTAGAAAACCAAGGCCTGCACGAAACCCAAATGAACCAAAAAAGGCCTCCAAAACACACACACACACACACACACATATATATATATATATATGTGTGTGTGTGTGTGTGTGTGTGTGTGTGTGTGTGTGTGTGTGTGTGTGTGTGTGTGTGTGTGTGTGTGTGTGTGTGTGTGTGTGTGTGTGTGTGTGTGTGTGTGTGTGTGTGTGTGTGTGTGTGTGTGTGTGTGTGTGTGTGTGTGTGTGTGTGTGTGTGTGTGTGTGTGTGTGTGTGTGTGTGTGTGTGTGTGTGTGTGTGTGTGTGTGTGTGTGTGTGTGTGTGTGTGTGTGTGTGTGTGTGTGTGTGTGTGTGTGTGTGTGTGTGTGTGTGTGTGTGTGTGTGTGTGTGTGTGTGTGTGTGTGTGTGTGTGTGTGTGTGTGTGTGTGTGTGTGTGTGTGTGTGTGTGTGTGTGTGTGTGTGTGTGTGTGTGTGTGCGTGTGTATATATATATATATATATATATATATATATATATATATATATATATATATATATATATATATGTGGGGGGAGCGCACACGCCGCGCAGCAACACCACCCCCCACCCCGCCCCGCGCCCCAAGAACCCCCGATTGCTTACAACGCGGAGCTGCTGAGCGCTGTCGAATGAGGCATCTGAAGAGGCATTGCTTGTCGAGTTTCAAAGATGACTGCAAGAGCTCTCCTACAGCCCTCCAGAGTATCCACCCTGTAGGCATCACCCACCCCGCCCCTCCCATAATTTTGCCTAAAACTTTGCCAGATTATGGGATCCTTTGCTGAGTATAGAAAATTCTTTTACTTGATTAAATATATAAGCGGGCCTCTACCTAGAATTGAAGCAGCCGTATTGTCGTCACATTACATTACATTACTACATTATATGCAGACAGGCGTTTATTAGGTGTACACTACCTATTTTTATCTATTTATTTTAACCATCAGTCATTTTATTACATAAGAAAAATCCAATAAACTTCTTTAATCAGAAAAAACTATGGTATTGAAAACATGGTTTTAGATAGTTAATGAAAAGCAGTTTAAACCATGGTTTTTTAATGAGGTTTAAACTATGGTTTAAGCCAGGTTAAAAGGCCTATTCACACGTAGGCGCTTTTTGATCTATGGCGTACACCATGCGCACGCCATGGCGCATTGCATCGCGTACGCCGCCAAGCGCAAGCCACGCAGCATTAGCGATCGCACGAGCCTTCTGCATTGTGGTGAAACTTGCAGTAGGTAGTCTTAAAATTCTAATGATAGAATGCGCCCGCTCATGCGCCGTGGTATGCTGAATAGGCCTTAAGCATTTTGATTGGATAACGAGCTCAGCCAGTGTTTTTAGAACATTGCGTTAGAAATTGTTCTAATTTTGAATAATTTTGTAACGAAATGTTTTGTCGATCTGGTTTTGCTAAGCCAGGTTTAAACAATGGGTTTTAAAAACCTCATTGGTGAAGTCCACCCACCAAGTTTTCTATTTTTCTTGTATCCACATTTTAATGAACATTTATGGTGTCATTAATTTATTTATACAATTCAAAATTACATATTAATTTTCATCGTTTTATCAGACCTGCACAGCTTTGTGTCTCTTTAAAATAGCAAGTATGCAGTTTTCTTTACATATTATTCTAAACGGCAGGCCCACAAAATGTGGGTCCTTTATGTCGTTCTGTCATTATCCCTTTTGGAATTTCCAATATCTTCAGTACGTCTTTATAGACTTTGTAAGTACCGCTTTAGATAGTGTAGACCCAGGACCTATGTATTCAGGTGTTCAAGATGCTTTTGCTACGATTTTTTCTTGCAGCCACCACAGTGGTGGCATTACTTTATGCTGCTTTTCTCGGTAGGCTGAAGCAATGGTTAACATATTTTATACGTGCTAAGCCGTTTATTTACCGTATATTAAATGTACTAATGTAGTGCCAATACCTTTTTAAACACGCTAAATTTGCGGCAAAAAGTCAGTAAGCATCAAGCATTGACTTTTAAGTACATTGGTCAGATACCTAATATCGTGAACATGTTGGCCAGCTATTGCAAAATCTCAGCCAAAAGGTTCAGAAAATTGCAGGTAGTTATTCTTAAGTGAAGTTTCTGTTAATGAAACTATGAAACGTCTAAGATCTGGGTTGTCGAGTGGCTAGCATGGCAGATTTGCGACCATGAGGCCGCAGGTTCGATTTGTGGTGGATTACTTTTTGTCAGACTTTTGCAGTGCGGGCGCATGAGCCGGCGCAGGAGCGGGCGCATGAGCGGGCGCACACACACACTTGCCTGCCTACTGCATTGTGTGAAATAATGCAGCAGGCAGTGTGAAAATAGAATGCGCCCGCTCATGCTCCATGGCGCGCGCAATGGCCTGCGCCATCGTGTAAACGGGCCTTCAGAAGCGATAAACAGTTTTTTCCAGGGGCACTTAAATACTGCTGCTGAAACATTACGGTGCCGAAGCCGCAAAATTCTGTCACTATTCATTATTGTCACAAACATTACTTGATTGATTACAAACTTGCATACACGCAGAAAAAATAAAGTAGCCAACACACAACTAAATTTACACGCAAAACCTACAGGCAGTAAAGCGTGTGCAGCAGTGTTTTGCATTGCAACATCTATGGATCAAAACAATAATTCCCTCTCTAGAAGGAACAAAAATATACGTAACCGACAGCTATTAAAAGTAATTCAAGAAAGTTTAGTTTGATTAGCCACTGCATAAAGAACGTAACATGAACACGCCTAAAACTAATATTAAAGCAAGAGACATAAGAGTACAGTTGAAAAGTGATATCAAACACAACACCCAAAAGACAATGCTGAGGAACAAAAAAACCCTAGGGTGATTTCACAAACGTTTAACACTTTTTTTAAACATGGTTTTAGTTAGCTGAAACTTCAGCAAAACAGAGACCTGCTGTGCTGCAGGTTTTAAATTTCAGCTGCGCTAAAACCATGGTTTAAGAAAATCGACGAAATTCGTAACAAATCAGGCGATATTTCGTAATGAAATTATGTGCAAATCATATACAAACGTACGTCAAACCAAGAAACCACCAAACCCCAAGGCAAACTAAATAAGAACTACACAAAAACTACAGAAGAACTACAGAAGAAATAGTTTGTAATGTGTTGTTTTATTACAGGTCCAGTAAACTGCAATCGTTATTACAAGAGAAAGTGCCATGAACACTGTCAACAGAAGGCTTATGTACTTCGAAGGCCCATTATGAAATCTTATTGCTTCAACTATGTCAGCTGTTATTGCGAACTCAAGAGATACGTAATTACGTAATTTAGAGATCGGCCGCTAAAGTCATGTGTCAGACCCGTTAAAATATAGCCATAGCCCGCTTAGAAATTACGTTTATCTTTGACGGGTGGTGATTACTGAAAGATTGGTGTTTCATTGGTAAACGTGATCTACATTTTTAGCAGTGTTGCGGCTGCATTTCCATGTATCACCAACCTAATATTCAATAACACAATACCCTTTGGGGCCTGTTGCTCAACTTTACAAGCCTTACAACTGTAACAATTGCACTGTAAAGTGTAAAATCAGGTGATTCGTTACGAATTCATCATACCTAAAACTTCATAAATTCATGTGAGACTTGTGAAGTTGAGCAACCGGCCCCTGATTGCACCTACCAGAAACCCTCACCATACGGGTAGGCTATAGCTTTTTGTACCCCCCCCCCCCCTGGCAAGGTCAAGCCGCCGTCCCCAGTTGGTGATACATGAAAATGTATCCGGTATTTTGATGAACCTGTCCCGGATTTGTTGACAGTAAATTGTGCTGTTGCCGTATTGTACTGTATATCTACCGTAATCACTTGACCCCCTGATTTACATATCGTCTGTTACACTTTTCAAACCGATCTTCAACAACCAATCGAGCGTATCCAATTGTATCGTTTTGTCATCGATATTATTCTCAAAGTCAGATTATTTTCACTTACACAAAAACTTTGCTTCATCACTTTCCGGCCACCGTTCGTGACTTTATTTCGTCAAGCTTGTCTTACGCCGACGAAGAGTGAACTTTTTGGCACAGTACTGTAACTTAAAGTAAGTAAAGCCCAGTTCATACTTTATACTTGTCCTTAAGAACACAAGCACAAAGAAGAGAGCAAACAGTTTTAAATTCAGTCAGCTATTGCTAAGAATTGAGCAACAATTTTCAGATAACCATTTTACAGTAGCGCACTAACGGAAGTTACATTGTCGAGACTTGAGAGATGTTGATTCTTACTGAAAGAAAGACAGCATCAACATCACAAGACTTAGTGGGGATTAGAACAACCCATCTCTGAATCTGCAGAACAGTGCTCTATTATTGAGCAACTGGGCCGATGATGAGCTGTCATTAATTCTTTTAAATATTCTAGGGGGCTATTTTACTTCGCAATATAGGTAATGGCGGCCAGAGTGAAAAAAGCTAAAGTGGCAACTTTCCGAGTTTCCCAAAAATACTTTGGATGGACTATTTTTGTTTCCTTATTTCTAAAGCTGAACTAAATTCAACCTCGTTTCGTAAGTTTCAGAATCGGCTTATAAGAATTTGTTTGTTAACCAATTCCAATATGCATTCTATTTTATCCTGTACAGTGTGCACGTTAAATTAATAGTTCGATGAAACTACATACAGGGTTAGAAACAAATTATTTTATTTTCCCACTAACAGGCTGTACACTTAATATACGTCATTTATTTGTGCCGCGGTGTACGTTTGGATTTCTTGCCCCTTCTTTTGTTCCCAGACTTTGCGCTGACTTCTTTCATTTTAAGCAACGGCGTGGGTTTGGCGTAATCGTCGTCGATAGCTTCGTGGCCAAATTTGTCGAATGCCGTCATAAGGGCTTTGAAACTGGGTCTATAGTCCGGATTGGCCGCCCAACACTTTTCAGTCATCTGAAACACTTGTTGTGGAACGCCACGGGGGTTAGTCATACGGTAGCCCTTAGGGACCTTCTCAATAACTTCAGCGTTGCTCAAAAGTGGGTAGGGGATGGCCCCTTTGGTGAAAACCTCCACCACCAAAACTCCAAAAGCCCAGACGTCGGATTTGGAGCTGAATTTTCGTGCCGTTATGACTTCGGGAGCGGCCCATTTTATGGGAATGGGACATTCCGCTTCTGGGGTTCCGGCCGACTTACAAACGTCCTTTAGATTTCCCGCTAGACCAAAATCGGCGACTTTTACCAACGGAACCATTCCGTGACGAAATCCTACCAGAACGTTTCGAGCGGCTAAATCACGATGGACCACTTGTTTCGACTCCAAATATCCCATCCCGTTGGCAACTTGCGCGCAGATGTTAACAAAATGTGGGATTCCAAAATCTTTTCCCTCGCCTTTCAGCAAATAGTCGCGTAATGAGCCGTTCGGCATAAATTCCGTGATGATATAGTAAGGCTCGTCTTTGGTACAAACGCCGAATAGTTTCACCAGATTCGGATGATCTAGTTTTTTCATCATTTGAGCTTCTTTCAGAAATTCCGTAGATTCCATTGTTCCAGTTTTCAAACTTTTGACGGCCACCTAAAAGTTTAGTTTAGAGACAAATTAATCCGAAACACTAAACATCAATAGCCATTTCTAAACTTTGGAATACAATTACCTGATTTTATAAGGCAATACGTCTTTTCATCACAATATTAGGTCAACGTGTAAATATAAATGGTTTCAAACATTTCTTATGAAATTTGAAAGTGTACCTATTTTAGTAGAAGAAGCAAATGAGCACATGAGCGTTAAGATGTCCGGAATAAACGAACATCAATTTTTAAAAATAAAAACAAAAATAAAACAAATAGACTTGCGACGCTATTGATGAAAGTTAATTTACAATCCACTGGTAATTCAGGACAGCAGGTGACACCTAATTTGACAAGTTCCACTTCTTATGTGATACGGTACAGATATACCTAGACATATTACCTAATTATAGAAGAGACACTAAGCTGATCTTGAACTAGATTAGTCGACCTAAAATTAAGTCTTTTACTCCGATTATATACCTGCAGCACGCTTCGCCACATGGCCTTCCAGACTTCGCCAAAATTGCCGGCTCCCACTTTTTCCACCATCACAAACTCAGACTTGGGCAGTTCCCACATTTTGTCCGCCTCCGCTCCCATGTCCTCTCGTTTTGGTTCCGGTCTTTGACACGGCTCCGTCAGTCGACTGCATAGTCCTTCCTCGTCATGCGTTTTATAGAACTCAATTAGACCCTTCATAGTGGGAAAAATGTTGTCCCTCTGCATATAGTATCCCACACCTTGCTCAAACTTGATGCGATAATGTTTAACCGCGTCTATAAAAGGTCGACCCTCCCCTCGTACGCTCAGGGCGAATTCTACCTCAGGACTTTTGGTCCCTAACTCTTTGTAGCGAACCAAATAGGTGCCCTTATTGTGGGGCAGTAGAAAATTCTCGGCATCTCGACGACTGATTTTGCCAAAAAACCACTCTTCCGCATCTAAACTTTCGGCTATCGCCATGAAAGAACTTGGCACTAGTCCGGACTTTCCGGTGGTGGCGTGACGCGCGTAAATCCAGTCCTTAGTTCGGTCTGTTATGAAAAACAGCTGGTCGCCTTTTTTGAATGACAGCTCGAGCGGGGTCGCGGCCGTGTAGTCGGCTCGCGCTTCGAGCACTCGACCAGACCGCTTGCGTCGTTCCTCTTCAGTCGATGTGCCGGTGGTGTCGTCCATTCCATCATCGCCTAAAATTAGTAAAACAATCTGGTTCCACACACCAACGCTT
This sequence comes from Trissonchulus sp. WLG1_4, assembly GCA_030248245.1. NCBI lineage: Eukaryota > Metazoa > Nematoda > Enoplea > Enoplida > Ironidae > Trissonchulus > Trissonchulus sp. WLG1_4. The sequence continues at coordinate 65,292 of JASANF010005335.1, forward strand.
TAACTATTTGAGCTACTGGGCCAATGATGAGCTGTCGTTAATCCGTTTAAGTATCTAACAGGTCTATCTTATTTTTTATTCTACACAATATCCTGAATTATAATTTGACTGAGTAAAGTCAAATAGCGTCTCTTCATTACTTCTGTATGGACATTGAGACAAACGGAGAAATGGATACCTAAACGGTTCGTCTGGCTGTTCGATTCATCCTTCTTTTCGTTCAGCCCTATGTCCGTTCATCCGACTAAACGACACAATTTCACTTTGTATATATGTCTGGCAAAATAAAATTTAGTTCATTTCTGCCGAAATTTTCGGGCTTACGGACAAGCGGACATACCGCTCAAAAGCATAAATTGCCCCTATATCCTCATGCCCGTATGATCCAATGTCCGTTTTCCCTAAATAGTATAAACCGAAAAAATGGATAAGACGGGCTTATCGTGTGCCCTTTGTCCGTTTGTCCGTATGCCCTACTGAAGCTTGAATCGACACTAATTTGTACATATGTACGTATTTACCTTTCACCGAGTTAATCAGACAGCTTAAAATCCAACCCGCTACATACCCATTTACCTTTCATCGATTTAATTAGACCATTTAAAATCCAACCCGCTAACTCCAACCGTTGACCAAATTTCCTACCTTCAACACCCAGAGCCTGCAGAATTCGCTTTCGCGTTTCGGCCGAGTTCATGATATTCCTATCGTTGGGCATTCCCGCACCTCCTGCGGACGATTGCAGTCGACCCGACTTGTGTTTGGCACTCTTGGTGCTTGCCGCAAATTTGGGGTTGTCCATATTATCGCGCTCCTGCCCTGAAGCACTGTCGTGTACTGAGGCTGGGGAACTAGAATTGGCACTATGACTTTCGTGTCGGACTTTGGAGGCTTTACTTTGGTTTTTTCCCATGAAAAACAAGCGCCATTCCAACAGGTAGCAGCATTCGCATTCGCAGTGACAAGATCATACGATGCGGTTAGTATAGTGGCCTAGTTAGCAGCTCAAGTTACAACTATAAAGTTTGTATGTTTACAGTTTGCAAGTATATATTGAGTTGGTATATATGTATAATCGAGTCGTGACTATTAGCTTGAAATTCAGAATTTCAAAGAGCTGTACTTGTTTTCTGAGCTTGTATATAAGTAGATAAACGCCAAAATTAAATTAAAATTAAACGTTCAAACTTTAACTCAAAAGTAGACCCCTAATTTATTTAGCAAAGTCATAACTTGTATGTAACTGTAACATGTGTAAACCTTAACCATAAATTAATAATAGCATTCTGAGTAGTCGCTCACGGTGGTCACTGGTTAGATCTGGTTAGCTGGTCTGCAGATCTAGAAATGGGTTGTCTAGATTTTTTATTGATCATTTATTGCTATACCTGCACTGATATTCTGTTTTGCTTGCTCCCTTTCTGGGCAACCTTATCATTGCTAGTTGTTTTTAACGAGTTTGTAGCTTTAAAGCCTAACGTTTATTTAAATCATGTATATATTTGAGTAGCTATTTATTTCTAAATCAGAAGCAAAACTGTACCAAAGCTTTTCGTATTTAGCTGAGTAAAATCAGGCTGGTATGAGTAAAATAAACCACAAAAGGTGTTTAAAAACCCATTTCAGTCGAGGAAGTGATAAAAGTTTTCTTTACGATGTTTTATTTTATTAGAAAAAATTGCAGACTGAATGACTGATTGAATTAAACACCAAAAGTTGAATTCCACATCGTTAAATATAAATTACAAACAGCAAATATACAATAAAAACCATCAAATATTCGGACAGAACTGATTTGGCAAAATCTGAACGACATTTTGTTCATGCGCAAAATTACAGAATTTCATTATTTCCCCAAAAAACCACAAACATGAGATCACATACGACATGAATAACGACAAAAAAGTTGGCCAAAAGTCGCTCAAATAAAAAGATTCCGTCTCAAAGCCTCCGGGCATGTAATAAAATCGAGACAAATAGGTCAAATACTTTTTTTCCAAATAATCCAGCAACCCAAACTGTCGCAACAGTCGTATGCAATTGTCCGTACGGTTAAGTAAGCTTGAATTCTGAGACATATAAAGCACTAGCGGTGATGCTGATACGTCTTTATCACGTATGATTAATAAATTTTGATGTTTTCCTAGATGCAGTGCTGCCCCAAAATCGTCGTATGTGAAAGCGTTACTGTGATCACTAATATATTGTCCAACCTAAATAAAAAGCAATTTAAACGGTTAGGTTACATAAAAAGTGTTGAACTTTTTACTCCGAAGTCTGAGTGTGCAGCACTTGAGTCGTGTGCTTCGCGCACTCTTGCTTCTGCACTCCAGTTTCACAAAAAGTTGCGTATTATTTTTTTATAGCACTTAGCAGTTTTCAACCTATAGGTACTATAACCCACACTGATATCATGAGTACATATTGGGAAGTGTAGGACACTTCAGCCAGCGGTTTTTTTAGTTTCGCTCTCAATGTAACATTATCTCAGCTGGATTAACGAGATTTCCAATTTTTTTTGGGTAAGGGTTTCAGTTCAATTTTTCCTGCTGCGCCACAGCGCAGCAGGCTTCTTTAGAATGAGGTGTCGGAAAAATAACGTGGAACTAAGTGAATTATGTGTGTGCGTTTTTGCGTGTTTTCATCTGTGTGATTGTGCAGGTCTGTGTGAACGTAAGTGTGTGTGTGAAATGTCTCTGCTGTGTTGATATTCATTGTCTATCTACGTGCTATTTTACTTACTACCTACGCACGTAAATACGTATACACAACTGTTAAAGGTCATATACGTACATTTAACAAAGCTCATTTACATATTCTCCATGATTGTCTAGACAAAATTTAAAGGTAGTAGTTGTCTGTCTCACAGCACAGTAAACTTGCAGTACAATTTCGATTCACACAGGTCTCATTTTGATATTATATTTCTTATTATTCACATAATCACATATATTAAAGTAATAAAAGTCTCATACAGTAAACTTGCAGTAAAGCCTCAAATCTCACAGGTCTTACATTGATACTTTATCTCAAAATATTCACATAGTCTCAAATTGTCCACCGTTTCGAGCAGTCCACACACACTAATTCTGAATAAAAAAATGCAGTTAGTCATAGGCAAAATGTCACAGACTAACGGAAGATAGGTCAAATAACAATGCACTATCATTATGGCAAAGCGCTATTATTAGCGGCATTTGTGAATGGCGACATAAGTGCACCCCATAACAAATTTAGGCGCATATGAGCTACAAAAAATGGCACAAGTGAATCGTCAGCTGAAACATTTTATACCAATGAGCCGATGTCAAGGATTTGTGGACGAAAAGTTGACCTAGACATACAAAAAATATTGGGAATGGGATTGCATGGGAATACATGGCAACGGGATTGCAGCACATCATGTCAGAGAGCAATTATGTTATTGCAATTATTGGTGTATGTAGCTTGGCAATTTTTTGATCTGGTTTGTAAACAGTGATTTCCGATTCTCACGGTCACGTGCATACTTATGCTTATTCCGCGACATTCACTAATGTAGCAAATACAGTTCAATACATGAAAAGTAGCTAAGGCCAACAAAAACAACAATTTTAGTTTCATTCTGTAGGAATTACAAGACGTGGTCGAGAACTCTCTTTTTCGAAATTTTGTCTGTGGGGCTGTGGACATTTTTTAAGGGCTTTAATTACGAGAAAATTATTGTAAAGTTTCGGTGCGTTTGTTTTTATGCTAATTTTTTAGTAAATTGACTGGTTATAAAAAAAATGGGGGACATGCCTGAGGATTTTAAACATCAGATAAATGAACAAATAATTGGGAACGCAAATAGAAAACGAAAGTCGATAGACTTGAATGCAAGGATGCCGAAAACTTTTGAGTCAGTCATTGGCTACAGAGATGCAACAGAGAACGCGAACTGTTCGGGCCCGACCGCTAACGTGAAAACCTCTAATTCTTTTTCTGAAACTAGTGATTGCTTTGGTCGATATAAAAGTAATCAGACTGAGTCAATGACAAATAGTGCTGCAGGTTCTGCGGTCCAGAAACAAGAACAGGAAGTTGAAGGTGCTATTGAAAGTGTTGTAAGCAAGTTTGGCAGAAAGCAGATGTCTGCCAGTAAGTAAGTGCACAGTCATTTGACATTAATATTGCTTCATACAAGGGACCAATACGCAGGTAAAGCTTTTTCATCAATTCATTATCCTTACAGCATAAACGACACTGGGATGCTTTTACCAAGGATACTACCACAGCTGCAACAGTGGAAAACTGCAAGTTATAGTTAGGCGGGGTTGGTAAGCTCTCTTCCCAACCTGACCCCGCTTCCCCCAGATCGGCTTTCACCCTTTGAAATGGGCAAAATTTTTGAACACTCGTGTAGCAGCCCGCCTCAGTCGACGACTGCCTCGGCAAACTTTCTTAGCTGCACATGTGTGGTCACAATACATAAAGCTTGTAACTGTCAGCTATTAATTTATAGTTACATCATGCAAAGGAAAATCTGCTGCGCAGCAGGTTTTGGTTCACAAAGTGAAAATATAGCTTTGATATTTCCGGGCCCATTTTGCATTAGGCTCTGCTTGTTTGGCCGCTAATGTGCAACGCATCTACAGCGGCCAAGCTGGCCAGTGTGAAAAGTGGTCTGCTTCTTACATTATGTACTCTTCATTGTGTGCATATTAGTGATCTATTAATATTACCTGTCTTTCATCCACTACAATAAGTGGACTTCTTCTTAATGAGCCCTTGACTTCTCGGCTAACCCTGGTCTGACCAGCCGCTATATCATGAAACCACACGGCATCCGTCGAAGTGTTGCCGCAAACCCAGTTTAACCCATAAGACTGCATTTTGTAAGCAAGCTGAGAAAACCTGTCCATGGGGTAAAACTGCGGTTTCACTCTTTGGCTTGTAATTACCGATGCTGAAATAACAGTACATATAAGATGAAAATTAAATTACAAAAACCTTATATGTACGTCTCTCATTTAATTTTGTTGCAGTATTTTTGGCGTACTTTCTTCTAACTTAAGTTTGTGTGACCGCTTAGTATCATCAACAAATGTACTTCTTTCAGTTATGCTTTCGACGTTCAATAACAGTATAGCTAGCAATTCACATAGTAAATATACCTATTAACCACTGCCGAAGTGTAAAAAACGGTTACGTCACTTCGACCAATTAATAACTACGAAATTCCCCCCTGCGGATCAAGAATGTAAGGCTTCATTTGGTAACACCCGCTTTTCTTTATACACCCTCCTATTTACGTATTGAAAATGTGAATAGGATCCCCATAGCTATACACGTTTATTTTGTTTTGTACGTACACGTCACTTTTGTGTGTGTACGCTCAGTGTGTATGTGTAATTTTTATTCCGCCTGGAGGCGGAATATTTGGAATCACTTTTTTGCAGCAAGAGTACATAGGCGCTGCTGTGAGCCACGCTAGGGCCTATGCTTAGCATAGGCCTAATATAGGGCAATTTTTTTCTGCCAATGGGGGCCGAAAATTTCAGAAACTTGATAGTTTTTAAAACAAATTACTAAATTATCTAAAGCCATATTTTTGCTGTGTCCTTCCTAAAAAAAATTTTGCGATGGATGCTTTACGTACTTTTAATTCAAATTTCATTTTTCGTTTCCTAGCCCCCCTGGTCGTTATCGTTGACTGTCTGTCTTCTGATGGATCGGTCTGAACTCGGCTGGCCAATCCAGCACGATATGCAAATCAGCTACAGTCTTGTAACCAATCACTTCTTCAGCAGCTTACGTATGTGACAAGAACAGCCAATAATATTTTATATGTAGGTGGCGCTTGCATATGATGTTATGCAAATTAGTTTGAAAAGCACGTCTGCGTTCATTCAATTAGAACGTTGGGGAGTGGTAAGTAGTGGGAAGACAGGGCAGACGGTCTTCAATGCCAGGAGTGAAAAATGATAGAAATTTGCAAAAAATTGCCAAAAGAATTCACAATTGTGTCGGGTTGGACGTTCCTTCGATAGCTGAATTGCAAGATTCCCGACCAGATGGGAACTCCATCTGCTAAAGCTTTCGTATAAACCTATAGGCCAAATTTTATCAGTTTGAGGAGATGATGCTCAGCGGGAGTTAGGAAACAGAGAAAACAAAACTCTCTATGCATTCCACACTGCATTGTTTGTACTTCCGTTAGCTTGAAACGAGAAATATGTCCAAAACCATGAGAATAGCGACACTGTACTTTGTCTGTAGAATAGGTGTCCTAACACCAATCGAACTCGTGGCCATTTATTAAAATTATCGCATTCTCCAATCAATTTAGATGTTCAAAAATATGCTTTTGTGAATCGAGTTGTCGAGCCCTGGAATGCCTTACCTGAACATATTGTGACTTCCGGTAACATTGCTGAATTTAAGCACCGTTTGTCTAATCATTATTCTTTGTTACTAACGTTTGTCAAAGTCTTTAAGTCGTAAATGTAGTGCTTGAACTTGTAATACTGCTTTCAACTGTAGCCACGTAACCGCTTTCTTTTTGAAGTAAAATTTTTCGTTTTCGTTTTCAAATACTCTTGGTAGAATGTACATACCTATACAGTGACATTTCCACCGAATGTGAAAGTGAAATCAAAAAGTTGAATGAAAGCCTCAAACAGTTCAACCAGACCAGAGCTTTGGCTTTGGTATGTTAGAGCTGATTAAAGATAAATCAAGTTAATTTTTACCCAAACAGTAACCCCATTTTACTCAACAAACGAAACTCGACAAAACTCAACACCTATGTACATGTGTAGTTTCTTGGTACCACGTCGGAATTTGCCCCTTTTAGGGGCCCACTTGTTTTCTACGTGGGTTAGGAGAGTCCGGGGATATATAATTCCGGTGATGTGAGCTGATGCTCTGGACTGATAGCCGCTAATTGCTCCGTTTCAGCCTAATTGGCGGTTTCTTTATGTTTTTTTCAAATCCTACTCATTTATTGCGGCGTTTGTGTCCATCGTGGTTGACGCCTAAGCGGTTATACTTAAACCTACTTTTTGCTTATCCTTGGTGTTCCTTAGCCCTTTTAGTTCCCGTTTAGCTAGAGTAGTCCCGTTCGCTTCTAGGCGTCATCATCCATCAATGAACGGAATACTCCGCTTTTCTACCCTTGAACCATCGCCGACAGCGTGAGCGGCGTAGGATAAATAACCTTTCCGTACCACACTGGCCTTGGCCATAGTATTAAATTTTTTTCTTATTAAAGTCCCTACGTATACTTAATTTGGGCTATTTGTTACCATCTTCCAGCAGTAAGCAACAAACAAAGGTCGAAGTGTCACAAGTTTGTTGTCAGTCTTTAGTTCACACATGAAGTTACAACATGGCACTTTTGCATGGACTAATAAACAAATTATTCTATCATTACCAACTGTCCATAAGAACATCGCGTGAAGCAGTAATCTCATGCCTTGAACCAACGCCGCTAATCTCGGCATGTATTTGGAAAAATATTTCAGCAATAGAAAGCAAACCAAAAAACAAATCCATCCTGGCGGCGTCAAAACCCGCCACCAAGCCATGACACCTCCACCTGAATTCCAGTCTCTACTGAACAAAAAGGCTCGCGTTTGGTAGAAAACCGGGGTGCTAGCTTGAGCCTGAGACAGACGCTCTGTGGTTGATTGCAGAACCGGCGGCACCATGTCCGTTTTTCCCGCGGCTACAGAGTTCAACACGGAAGTCCAGTCTGAATAGTGCAGATTTATTAAACATTGAATTTTTAAACACTCGCAAACCAGCAGGGTGGCCTCGATACTCAGTCCAGGATATTGGCAGGACTCAAGTTGATTAGCACAAGATTGGACAAAGGGCTCTGTTATCGCTGCTGAAACTCGATATTCTGAGGTTGCAGTGCTGTAGGCTCGTCGGTTCATAATTGAGTCATTCCTGAAACAAGCATGTTTTAAAAAAATTACAGACTTTTTACGCGGACAACACATCGACTAAGGCCTATTTTCTTCACGATAATGAACGGACTAGACTTATTTTAGTCCAAAGTTTAGGAAAAAATATCAGACTGAACTAGTTCACTTCAAAAGTATAAACTACCAGATTTAAACCGGAAACTTTTCTTAAACTATTTGCAGGGTAAAAATTTATTCTTGTCCACTTTGGTGAGTCTGATTAAAAATCAACGTGTTAAAAATTAGATCAGCTTACAGTCGGTTTCAAATGAAAATGGATTCTAGGCGTCGGTATTAGTGATGAAATCGGACGCGTCGGGTGATGTCATCTGACGCCCTCGGTTATGCAATCCGACGCCTAGAGTTTTGCCAGCCAGTAATTAAATAGCTGTCAAAGTTCAGGCCTAAAGTTTTGAATAGGGGTAGGTGCTTCGGTGCAAATTATGACTACTACCTTTTTTATTGTTTAGCTTCTTTAATTAATATAAATCAGAATCCAGTAGGTAAAATTACGTCATATTTTGACTAAACATCTATTAATTAACTTAACATATATATAAAAATAAACTATAAAAAATTTTGCACAACTCGTTGAGGAGTCACCCTCATAAATTTTCCCTATTTCCAATTTCTAACTGTATGATGCAATCCGACGCCCAGCCAGGCCCGTCGGATGATGAAATGGCGTCGGGCAAATCCATTTTCATTTGAAAACGACTGAAGTTTGAAGGTTCAGGATGACATTTTTTTACCATTTTTAGTTTTTTAGATCGGTTAGTCGGATTGCGTTTAATTTGGTGAAGAAATAAACCCTTATTTCGCCAATCCTATGTATCAATAAGATATATCCTAGACAATAACTAAAACCTTTACTGGATACGAATAATTCTTAAATGTAAGGTAGGTATCATTATAGAAACAGCCATGCAAAAATACAATTTGTGCCAAACTTCATGACAGAAGTAACCGAAGTAAGTATCGTGTTTCATAAAGAACAAAAATAATTGGTCCCTCCACAAACTTGAGGCTAATGGTTTGTTTCTGATGCCAACAACTACGTTGCATTGTTACGCAGTCACATCAGGGCCCGCGTATATGTATACCATGATCAATTTTTTCCTGCCGTCGCCTCAGCGGCGGCAGGTCTTTATACTGCTTCTTGGCAAAAGCTGGCCACCAAGCAGTTTGCATGATTTACGTGTTAAAGTTTTTGTTTTTCGGGTGCTTATTTTTAAAAGTTGCCTACAGTTGGATAAAAACCTTAATACAATTTTATTAATTTTAATTTTTTTATTGTATAAGTTATGTATATATTGCTGTAAATGCAATTTTCATGTTTAGTAATAAATGAGGTAGAATTTTGAAGTTTTAAGCTTATGATGCCCCCTTGGCCATAATTTCAATGTGGTGTTGCGGTGTTGTCATTTTTTAACAAAACATTTCCAGTATCTAATCCAAAACATAAATTTCTGGCTTAAACTTCAGTCAAAGAAGGGGCGACATGACGTCTGGCATAAAATCAACAACGATTTAAATAGTTTTGTGAAATAATTATTACTAATGAAATTTCTGAAATGAATTATTAACTAATGAATGAAGTAATAAAAAATCGAGTGATCTCTGTCAATGATTGCCATTGATCGATATTATCTTGGAATTCAAAACCTATATAATTCAATGAATGTAAGGGTCCATGTGCGGTTCTGGGCGGGGGAAAGTATTCATCGAATTGAGATTTTGAAACATTTTTTAAAAATACTAACAAGTTTTTGACAATTGTACGCGGCAGGGACAAACTTAGTGTAAGTACTGACTGTTAACAGCTGAAAATTACTAAAAAAATTTTGCATGAAACTGCTGCTTGTTGAATTTTTGTGTATGTTGTGCAGGTCGAAGTTTTTAAGTTACAATATAATGATGACTTGGTCAAATTTGAAAGTGGGGAAAAGCAAGTTGCATTCGTGATAAGATCAATTAGCGCTTCTAGAGAAGTTTCTGCCTACTCTCAATTGTGCTTTGGTTTGTTTTTCGGTTAGCTTCTTTGCTATTTTTAGTTACTATTACAACTTTTTAGTTTGCATCTGATGCATTTGAAAAGGCTTGGGATTAGAGAATGCAGCCACTACACCGCGGTGGCTAGGTATGTACATAAATAGATAGATAATACCATAACCAGGTTCTTTAGTTAATAATGCAATAAGCTATAACTGCCAAGGTATAACTTTGCAACATATTATAAACATAATTAAACAATATAAACTTAATCGACTCTAAAATTAAGCTAAGTTGTCGCTTACAAGCATGTACCAGCTGAATACTGATATTTTCAGTTCGTCTGGGCCCGATTTATCGAAACATCAAATGTTCGTCGTTGAAAATGTCGTCGTTGAAAAAGCAAATGTTCGTCGTTGGAAAAGAAATGTTCGTCGTTGAAAAACAAATGTTCGTCGTTGAAAAACAAATGTTCGTCGTTGAAAAACAAATTTTCGTCGTTGAAAGTTCGTCGTTGAAATTGTTCGTCGTTGTGTGAAGTATGTGTCACAAACGTGAATAGGCCTTTAAACTAGTTCTTTTATACTTCTATTCAAAACATCTAAATGAACGGTCAACCTATTCACAAATGTGAGTAGACTTCGCTATGCCTCTGGCTTAGTCAATAGTTAGTAGCCACGAAGAAGTTAACGAAGGTCGGTTGGCTTGTCCCGTTGGGTTGCGTTTGCTGTTTGTATTGCCCCCAAATTATTTATATCTGCCCCATGTTTTGTTTATTTCATTATTAAATCATTTACATTCGGATTTATTGTGTTTTCCTTGTGTTTTAGGGTCTTGTGAGTATTTTACGTAGCTTCTGTGGGTTCTGGGTAGTTTTCGGGGTAGTGAGCGAGCTAAGGCCCTATCTTTCGGCCTAGGAAAGAGACACTTCGGTTCGGACCTGAAATCTAGACAACCAACTTTACATGGCGAGGCTGCCAGTCCGAATGTCGACGTCCGAAGCTGAAAAATAGGGCCGAAGTACCTATTTTTCTGGAAAAAGTCACCCCCCTTAGGCGTTATGCTGCCCAAATTTTTCAGAAATTTTTGACTTTGTTTTAATTTCTGTGTGTAAATTTTTCCTGTGGTTTTTGGAGTGAAATTCAGTTAAAATTTCCCGAAAGTTGCGTTTAAACTCACATGAGCCTGCAAAGATCCCCCAAGATTTGTCAATTGCAGAGCGAGTCAAAAACAAGAATAAGGAAAAGCACGGTTCGGTTCCGAGTTTAGACGCAGTTTTGCAACCAGCCACTCTCCCTAAGCCTGTGCAAATCCTAAAAGCCAAAAAATTTGATCCCGAATTTTTGGGCTTAGGCTCTCAGTTATCGGAAGGAGAGGAAGAAGATTGCAAAAACCACCCCCCAACGACCTGAAAATGAATTTTCAGGATTTTACACGCCGTGATTACATCGCAGCGTTCAAAAATCTCCCCCTTTTTCAGGGCACTGGGACAACGACCAAAGTTTCGAACTTTGTTCGAAATTTTGAATCGCTGGCCCGTATCAATGGTGTTCCAGAGAACGCCTGGTTGCCGCTCATGTCTAACTGTTTGGGGGACAAGGTTTTGACACAAATTGGCGAACTGGGGATGCCCGATTCCTATGGGGGACTTAAAGCCCTCCTTTTCCGAATCTATGAGCCTTTCCCCACTACAAAATAACAGTGGGCAGAACGTTTCTTCACCCGTTACCAGCGCCCGGCGGAAAATTCGCATACTTACATCACCGAACTCCAGCTTCTGACGGCTTCTGACAGCTTTTAGTTCTGAATCGGAAAACATGCGTTCGAAACGCATTATTGAACAATTGAAAAAAGGCCTGAAACCAGAGCTGCGGGGAAAAGTTATTCCCGTTTTGGCGGATCCTAAAAATTGGACCGGGACTGGTGCCGAAATTCTAAATCGAGCCTTGGAACTTATAACGGGTGTCGAAAAAGACATGTTGGGCATGGAGCAATACGCTGCAGTTGCAGCTCAACCCGGTCATGCTGACCAGGAAAAGGGGAGTGCGAAGACAGTATTGTCCACGACTTCCCCAAATTTTTCTGGTCTGGACGTCGCCTCACCGGCCAAGCCAACCACCGAGAATCCAGACTTCTCCCCAAACCCTGCCCCAACCGGTTTTTCAAACACCACAAATGTGCCAGTCTTTTCCATCCGACTCGGCATATTTCATGGGAATTCCGGAAAATTACCAGCGCCCACCCCTACCCCCCTGCGGTATATGTCGGCGCAGAAACCACCTCACCCGGGATTGTTTCTATAACCAGAACCGAATGCGAGGGATGCCACCCGTACGAATGCGAGGGATGCCAGAACTGTACGTGTTGCCGTTTTATATAACCACTGTTTTTATGCCAATTGGCAGCATATTTCAGGGAAAAGCGAACTGCTATTTAACCCTGACTAAAGAAGAGCTGCAGGAGGCCCGACGTATGATCGAGTTCATGCTCTGGCGGCAGGGTGGTGCCCAGCGGTTGGCTCGACAGGCCCGCATGCGGCTTGAGAAGGAACAGATGCTGGACACCCTGAACCGGCTCCATGAGCGCGATGAGCGACGGCACCAACAGCAGGCCGGACGGCAACAACCGAGGGATCCTGCCCAAGCAGCGTTCGCTCAGGATGTGGTGGACATCGGCTTCCCTCAACAGGAGGAACCGGTGGTGATGGTTCGGGGCGTTCGGGCTATGGAGCTGACCCTGAAGGGGCCAATAGGGGAAGAGCCCGGGCAGGCGACAGTATTGTCTACTCCCGATTGGCACAATCTATTGGCGGCGAGACCAGTTAACCCCGAACGGCCCGATCTACCGCCACCGAGTGATGCTCTTTACATGGTTTGGCTAAGGGCTTGGTTGCAAAGTAAAAGCTTTAGGGAACAGCTAGCAGCAGCGAAAAAGGTGAGACTCCAACATGACCCAGTCGTGCGATTCGAGGACGTCACACGACAGTGGTACCGTTTTCTTGCTAGTGATTACGCTGACCCACCGATCCAGGTGCGCCAGCGTGCTCCTAACAATCGACCGGTGGTATTTGTGCGTGACTATTCGGCATTGCACGAGTGGCACATGTACGAGTTCCCGGTTTCTCCCCCGAGCAATCCTAAGGAATTGCACCCAGCTTCGGTTCGATACCGGGTTCTGGGTCTAACTTGGCTCCAACAGGAAGTAGTGTTTTTGCAGAAATTACCAAAAGAGGGATTGCTCAGTTTCTTTGACCCAATGATGACGTTCCTGTCCTATCGCGAGCTGAAAGGTGTGGAAACAATGACTGAGACTACAAAAACTAGGGAGCGAGGTAGTTCAGCTTTGTCGAAAACGAGACAGTTTACCTGTACTTGGCGTTTTCCCGGTACAAACCAGCCAAGTCACCAACCAGTGGAAGTGCAAGGAGTAGGGCATAGTAAGCTGATGGCTAGGAATTGCTGTGCAGCCAAGGTTTGGCCAGAGCTTGAGTTATATCCTCACTTGCTCAGCGAGGATTCCTTTTCGGAAATGCTGACTTTCCAACTGAAGGAAACCCGACGGCTGGAAGCAGCTATGCGATATACCCCCTACTCGATTATGACGCACTCGATTATGACTGTTTTTCCCAGTATTATTGTCTGTCTGCTGGTACTCAATTAGTATTATTTTTTTATTTTCGCCTAATATGTAAAATGTATGTTATATGTATGTAAAAATTAGTTTGTACGCAAAAATTTGTTCAGAATTTGATTGTGGTGTGTTTCGCTATATGGTCATTTTGAGGTCCCTTTATTTCTATTTTTATTTTACTTATTTTTGGGGTTTTTCAGGGTAGGTTCCCCCCCCCCAGGTTGGGCCTAGGCGATACCGCCATGACCCCAACCCAGAAGGTGCGGAAAACCCCTTCTATCTCTTCCTAACCCCCCTTAAAAATTCAAATTGTACGTATTTAGTCGGCCAGAAGGTGACAGCCAGCATTGGGGATACGGTAAACCCCCATTCGACCCCTCAGTCACGTGCAAAACCGGCACGTCTCCCATTGGCTGGTTTGGCTCCGCCTTCTTGGCGACCAGCCAACAGCAGTTCAATTGGCGGCGCGAAATTAAAACGCCCATGCCACGGCTTGGGAAAATACGAAAACAATAAATTGACAATCTGGTTGGCCCGAGGGACCATCCATATGACATAAACAATGGGTGACCATCCGAAATTGGGAGAATACGGTAGTACACGGCTGTATAGCCTAGACCCCTACCCCAAATGGAAGATGAGCACCCCCACCACACCCTAAATTAATACTAATAAATAAAAATTGAATTGATTTAAACCTGAAATGGAAAAATTGCAGGACCTTACCGTTTTCTCCAGAAATTCCTTTTCTTTTTCACGATTTCCTTTGTTTTTTTTATTTTTTATGGGTTAATTAGTGCGAGGAGCATATCAGTTTAGTCAAGTACGGTTTAGTTTGTTCTGTTTTGGGAATGTTTTTGCGATTTTTGTACGGTTATAATGTGTTTGCGTAGTATGTATGTGTGTGTGATGTCGTGTATGTATGTTGTTGTAGTATGTAATATTGTCTACTGGTAGTAATGTGATCAAGGAATGACACCCTGAACGTGATTCTGGCATAATTTGAGAATCTGATCGCTGAAGTCTGGACTGTACAGAATGTATATTCAGTTGATTCGTAGCTGTGAGTCTTTCTTTTGTTTGTTTTGTTTTGTCTTCACTGTGTAAGCATAATCAAAGTCTATTTTTGCCTTATTTTGTGCTTAGATTCCATATTTTTGTTCTGTCGTCTGGTATTTTCTTGTGCTTTGAATCTTTTGCTAGTTTTCTATTGAGTTCCTTGTGCTTGTAGCGCAAGCGGAACAACTTTCTGTACTAAAACAGTGGAAATGTCATTAATAACGGAGAAAATTAACCCAAAAAGCCGAAACCAAAAAGAAAACTAACCAAATTTTGCATAATATAGTATTTTCATTGTATGTTGGTCGTTTCGTACACTTGTCCAGTTCTTTTTTGCTTTGTTTTTGTGTTGAATTAACCAAATTTATTTTGCTTTAACCATTGCCAGGTATAACTTTGCTCCAATTTTGAAACTTTGTACTATGAATGCTTAAGTATTATTCTTTTGTTTTGATTATATGCGGGTGTTAACCTTTAAAAATCTTTGACCGTGTAGTTTTCTACAGTAACCTCCCCTCCTTTTGTTTCTATTTTCCTCCTTTTGTTCCTTTTGGTTTCGACAACAATGACCAGGTGCGCATACACTATACAGTGTGCCGAAAAACGGTACGCATTGGATTATTATCTTAATACGTAAAAAGGAACCGTATATACATATTATGGCCGTAATAGACCAAGTTTATATACCAAAAATGGGTCAGAGAAGGTGCAGAACGAGCGTGTATACGCATATCTTTTCCGGCCGCTTCTGTTTTGTTTGGTACGATTTTGGCCGAGGTCTCCCAGGTGTGGTGAAGTGGAAAGGATTCCACGTGTCCCTGAGTAAGGGAATATACCCACCAATGGAGCTATCCAAGCACCACTGACCGGCCTAGAAGTGATGAATGCCTTTTTCTAAAATTAGACTAAAAGTTAAAATTACGGTTAGACCTATATACAAGTATAACAACACACTTACAGTCTACTTTAACGCATTTGCTTTTTCAACGACGAACATTCGTTTTTCAACGACGAACATTTGTTTTTCAACGACGAACATTTGTTTTTCAACGACGAACACTTGTCCTGTAATTACGTGTTATGTTCGCCGTTGAAAATGTTTCGATCAATCCAAAATTTTCAACATTTTCAACGACGAACATTTTGCTTCGATAAATCGGGCCCTGGAGTCTCTAATATTGCCTCGCATTGAACCCTAGCCTATATATATTAAATAGAAATTAGAGTTCCGGTTAAACGAATTTACTCCGTCGGTTATCTTCGAAAGTGCCATCTTCTTTTCGATGCCTTATTCGGGTTTCCTTTGTTGTCCTCACTCGTATAAATGAAGCCGAAGCTACCTATCTGCTTAAGAGATGTACACCTAAGCTAGAGACTGTGGAGCAGTATATTTTCTTCGGGGCAAGGTAGCCAGTTTTGACGCATGGGTCACTCGTAACTAAAAAGTTTGACGCTTGTTGTTGCATGTTTTGCAGTCCGTTCACGATTTACTGCACAAATGGTGACCGTGACTACTGACTACTGCTGCATATTTGATAGAGATCGGCCGGGGCCGGTGACGGGCCGCGGGCCGACTGGGCAGACCGGGCCGGGACGGCCCCGGGCCGACGCTCAGTCAGACGGCCGGCCCCGGTCCGGCCCGGGTGCACTGCGGGCGGCCCGCGGCCCGCGGCTTGCCACCGGCCGGAAGCCGCGTGGCAGCGGGCCGGCCCCGGGCCGACCGGGCCGACCGGTCTGCGGGGTGGAGCTTCAGCCTCGAACCAATCAGATGAAGTTATACATACAGAATGGACGTCACAACTCACAAACAAACCCCCATAGAGCAACTGGTCTTCACGGCAACTAGTGAGCTTTGTCTTCAGTTTAATATGAATGTATTTAAAAGCAAGTGTTGTGAGCGAGAAGTAAAACCAACGGAGTAGTGGTGGCAACCTAGTTTTTTTCAAAACTAGGTAAAGTAAGGTAAAATTTCACAAAACTAGGTAAACTAGGTAAAAGTACCTAGTTTTTACCGAGTTATGTGTAAAAACTAGGTGGTACTTTGCCAAAACTAGGTAGTACCTAGTTTTTTTTTTAAATTGACGTTATCATCTATTAACCGTTATTATGCAAGTTTTTAAATATATTCTGTTCCATTACCTAGTAATGGAAGCTTACCACTGACTTGCACCAAAATAGAATAGCTCAAGAATAAAAAACTCATGAATTGCTGAAGCAATGTTACACAGTTTTTTAGATAATGTAAAAAATGTACCAAATCGAACACAGTTTTTGGTAAAAGCCGGTTTGCTGGCAAAAATGGAAGTAAAAATTAATTTTGCCGTGTCAAACATTTTTCGACTGCTATTTTGTGTCTAATGATGTGAATTGATGAATTTTTAATAAAGTTTTGCTCAATGTTCACCCATTTGGCAGTTTGCCAGTAGAAACTATAAATTTTGGCAATTTTCCAAATATCTTAATATTGGTATCAAATGAAAGCCCACATCCCTCTGAGTAACTTTGCTTCTTGACACAGGTCCGAATTCGTTAGCTAAAAAAAGTTATGGACCAATACCTTGATTGCCGGAGCGCCCCCTTAAGGTGGCACTCTGAGTAACTTCCAATAAATCAAATTGCTATAATTTTTTGTTTCTTGCTGATACGAACTTTTTTGCTTAAGGTGGTAGTTGCGTTTTCGAGGTTTTTGTGATTTCTATGTAAACTTTGCGCCACCAGTACTCAAGTTATAAGTGACGCCTGAGCATAAATTTTTGGGACAGCACTGTAAAGGTCAAAATCCCCAGGCATGTCTCTCACTTTTTCGAAATTTCACCTGTGGACATTTTTAGAGGGTTTTAATTACAAGAAAATATCTTAAATTTTCGGTGCGTTTGCTTTTCAGCTATTTTCTCAGTAAATTGACTAGTTATTAAAAAAGTGGGGGACATGCCTGGGGATATTAAACATGTCAAAAACCTTACCAACTTTTAGCCCCAACAGGTAATCGTATGATTCAGAGCTGTGGCGCAAACTTTTTGTAAAAAATTGTAGCATTTTGGAAAGGACCTTTCTTTAGTCGCTTATACTGGAAACAAAATCACAGGTTAAATTTCAATACATGGCATACCTTTAGGAATGATATTGTTCTAAATAATGCAAAAGACCGCTTGTGATTTAAATTTGTAAACGCTGAGCTATGGCCTTTCAAAAAAACACCTAAAAACGCAATTACCCCCTTAAGTGCAATCAAGATGAACACCAGGCAAGCATTTTTGCAAAGTTTGATGAGTCTCGGAACATTTTAGCAAATTTTATGACTGCATCAAAATCGAAATTTTGAAAAATTTGACTAATTTTTGAAATGACGTAGCTCAATGGTGCCTCAACCAAATTTAACAATCTATGGCTTAAATTAAAGACATTTATTTTGCCGAGGTGCCATTTTGGTCGAATTTTCGTTACCGGCGACAAATTTTTAGTTATTTTAATTTCTATCAAAAGAGACGTTTCAAAAAGCCTATCATATTGAGCCAAATCATAATAATTACAATTCAAGAAGTTCGGCGCCTCCATATATATCTGCTCTAAGAGTCTGCAAAGTTTCAAGCGGATCGGTTTTCGCAGCTGACAGTAATCTTAAAAAAATGTACGCTATAGCCCGAATTCAGAAACCTGAAGTTTGCCTACACGTACGTATTTTCCAAAAAATAGAGCTAATTTTTCTGTACTAAATTCCGTTGAGAAAAGTTTCAAAAGCCAAAAACTAGCTAACGAAAAATTAGTTTGAAAAATAGTGTATTTTTGTCAATGTTGGTCAACGTATTTTGGAAATTTTTTTAAAAAGGTTTGCCTACACAAACGACTTTTTGAAAAGTTGCAACTGGCAATCAGCTACAAAGAACTGCTTCAAAAAGTACCAAAAGCCATATAGATTTTTTTGGTATATCGATTTAAAGATTTTTTCCCATTGAAAAAAAGGTTAAAATTTCAAGTTGAACAAAATTTGACGTTATATACATCAAATGAGAGCTAATTTAATTTGCAACAACTTTTCTTCTTGAGTTAATTAACGAAAACATACGTGAAAAATTTGATCGCCCAAAGTCGGTTATTCAGAGCGCCACCTTAAGGTGGCGCTCCGAATAACTTACTTTGGGCAGTAAAAGTATTCAGTCACGTTTTCAGGTCTTTGTTCTTGAAGAAAGGTTGTTCAGCAGTGAATTTGCTTTTGTTTGATATACATGACATGTAGTTTTGTTGAAATTAAATTTTTGACCTGAATTTTGATATGGCAAAATCTTCAAATAGATTTTTCGAAAAATTGTATATGGCTTTTGTTACTTTTGATAACGGTTTTCCGCAGATAATAGGTGACTGCAACTTTTTAAAAAGTCATTTGTGTAGGCAAACATTTATAAAAAAAATTTTCAAATTACGTTGATCGATATTGACAAAAATGCACTATTTTTCAAGCTAATTTTTCGTTAGCTACTTTTTGGCTTCTCTAACTTTTCTCAACGGTTATTTGCATTAAAAAATACGCTCTATTTTTTGATACTGTCGTCTGTGTGGGCAAACCTCAGATTTTTCTAATCGGCAATAGCCGTTTTTGAATCGTGATAGCTCTATTCCATGTCGTTTTTTCATTGTGAAATTTGACTTAAAGTTAGAAAATAAGTAGATTCAGGTGTACT
Source organism: Trissonchulus sp. WLG1_4 (assembly GCA_030248245.1). Classification (NCBI taxonomy): domain Eukaryota; kingdom Metazoa; phylum Nematoda; class Enoplea; order Enoplida; family Ironidae; genus Trissonchulus; species Trissonchulus sp. WLG1_4. The sequence continues at coordinate 84,583 of JASANF010005335.1, forward strand.
TTCTTCGAAAATAATGATTTCTGTTTTTGGTGAAATTCTGCAGCGGTTTCAAGTTGACCAATTTTAGAAAAACTAGTGTATTTTGAGCCAAAACAATTGGATTAAAATTATAAGAAAAAATACACCTTGGCAACATAATTACCTACAGTTTAAGCTATAGATCGTAAAATTTGAACAAAGTTTCGCTCAGTTATGCCGTTTGAAAAATTATGCGCATTTAGCGAAAATAGAAATTTTCAATCGGTGATAAAAAATCAGAACAAGGCAGCAGGCACGTGAAACTTACTCAGAAACAGAGCTTTGTAACATGCTTCAATATATTTAAATGAAATTTATTCTAGCTAGTACCTACGTCAACTTATAAGATAATAAAGTTATGGAAGTTATTCGGAGCGCCACCTTAAGGGGGCGCTCCGGGAATCGGGGGTTACATCGAAAATTGGCAAAAAAGTTGGCAAATGTCAAACCTTACTATACATATATGTAGTATGGCTATGGCACAAAGGAACACTGGAGGCAAAATTTCAAATCACGTGATCATGTCACGTGAATTTACAATACAGTTCAGCACTATAATGTGAATGTGTCAAATTTTATGACCATGTCGAATTTCCTATTCACACTAATTTTGTTTTTGACCTAGCTCAGCGAAACTTCAACCGATTTTAATGATCTTGGTATCAATAGAAAGATTTCTCAAAAATCTAGACGTGATTGATCTTCGATTTTTCATTTTTTATTTTTGATTTTGCAAAAAATCGATTTTTCAAAAATCAGTCGTGTTTGAGCGACTACAAAAAGTGCTTCGGGCCAAAATTTGAAAATCGAAAAACTTTCACGTCTGCATTTATATTCTTTCTTTCATTGTGCAAATTTTCAACTCAATCACAAACGGCAGCTGGGACCCAGGTCCAGAAAAAGTAGTCGATTTCGCTACGCAAAAATGTAAGGTTTGGCCAGACGTTTCACTTTTTCAAAAATCAGACCTTTTCTAGGACTGCATATTTCCGTTGAAAAAGTTACAAAAAGCCATACTCAATTTTTTTAAGAAATTAAATCAAAAATTTGACATTTTCGAAGATTAGTCAGCTTTGTATTTTTTCATTTTGGATTTGCTATTTTCACGGCTAAATAACTCAGCAAAACTTCAACGTATTGTTAAGTTTAATACATCAATCTAAAGCTAAGAAACCGCATATTTCAATGATATGAGTAATCATTTTATATGGAAACAAAAATTTTTTTGCTACGGCTACAAAATTGTCAAAAAAATTAAAAAAAAAATTTATCACAATATGCACATCAAATGAAAGCTATTTTCATTTTAAACAACTTTCCTTGAAGACATTATGGTCAAAAATGTCGCTGAAAAAAATTAAACGCCAAAGTCGGTTCCCCTGAGCGCCACCTTTAGTAACGCTCTGAGTAACTTCCAATAAATCAAATTTCTATAATTTTTCTTTTCTTACTGACTGGATGTTATTTGCTCAAGTACTGGCAAGGTAGACACCATGCACGTGTTTTTGCAAAGTTTGAAACCTCTGGGAGCATTTTAGCAAATGTTATGACGACATCAAAATTGAAAATTAGCAAAATTTTTATATTTTTTCAAACGACGTAGCTCAGCAGTGCCTTAACCAAATTTAACACTCAATAGCTTAAATTAAAGACAATTACCAGGCCAAGACACCAATTTTGCCGAATTTTAGTTGCTGGTGACAAATTTTTAGTTATTTTATTTTTTATCGAAAGTGACGTTTTAGATAGCCTGTCATATTGAGACAAATCATAAAAATTACAATTCAAGAAGTTCGGTGCCTCAATATACATCTGTTCTAACCGTGTGCAAAGTTTCAATTGGATCGGTTTTTGCAGCTGACAGTAATCTTGAAAAAATGAGTACCATAGCTGAATTTCAGAAACCTGAAGTTTGTCTACACATACGTATTTTCCAAAAAGTAGATCTAATTTTTGTGTGCTAAAATCCGCTGAGAAAAGTACCAGAAGCCAAAAAGTAGCTAATGAAGAATGAGTTTGAAAAATGGTGTATTTTTGTCAATGTTGGTCAACGTAATTTGGAAAATATTTTAGAAAGGTTTGCCTACATAAACGACTATTTTAAAAGTTGCAACTGGCAATTAGCTACATAGAACTGCTTCAAAAAGTACCAAAAGCCATATAGAATTTTTTGGTACATCGACTTGAAGAATTTTTTCCATTGAAAAATAGGTTAAAATTTCAAGTTGAACAAAATTTGACGTTATTTACATCAAATAAAAGCTAATTTAATTTGGAACAACTTTTCTTCTTGACTTAAGGTGGCACTCTGAGTAACTTCCAATAAATCAAATTGCTATAATTTTTTGTTTCTTGCTGATACGAACTCTTTTGCTTAAGTGCAATCAAGATGAACACCAGGCAAGCATTTTTGCAAAGTTTGATGAGTCTCGGAACATTTTAGCAAATTTTATGACTGCATCAAAATCGAAATTTTGAAAAATTTGACTAATTTTTGAAATGACGTAGCTCAATGGTGCCTCAACCAAATTTAACAATCTATGGCTTAAATTAAAGACATTTATTTTGCCGAGGTGCCATTTTGGTCGAATTTTCGTTACCGGCGACAAATTTTTAGTTATTTTAATTTCTATCAAAAGAGACGTTTTAAAAAGCCTATCATATTGAGCCAAATCATAATAATTACAATTCAAGAAGTTCGGCGCCTCCATATATATCTGCTCTAAGAGTCTGCAAAGTTTCAAGCGGATCGGTTTTCGCAGCTGACAGTAATCTTAAAAAAATGTAAGCTATAGCCCGAATTCAGAAACCTGAAGTTTGCCTACACGTACGTATTTTCCAAAAAATAGAGCTAATTTTTCTGTACTAAAATCCGTTGAGAAAAGTTTCAAAAGCCAAAAACTAGCTAACGAAAAATTAGTTTGAAAAATAGTGTATTTTTGTCAATGTTGGTCAACGTATTTTGGAAATTTTTTTAGAAAGGTTTGCCTACACAAACGACTTTTTGAAAAGTTGCAACTGGCAATCAGCTACAAAGAACTGCTTCAAAAAGTACCAAAAGCCATATAGATTTTTTTGGTATATCGATTTAAAGATTTTTTCCCATTGAAAAAAAGGTTAAAATTTCAAGTTGAACAAAATTTGACGTTATATACATCAAATGAGAGCTAATTTAATTTGCAACAACTTTTCTTCTTGAGTTAATTAACGAAAACATACGTGAAAAATTTTATCGCCCAAAGTCGGTTATTCAGAGCGCCACCTTAATTAACGAAAACGTACGAGAAAAATTTCATCGCCCAAAGTCGGTTATTCAGAGCGCCACCAAGGTAGCGCTCAGCAACAAAACTCATGTTCGGCGCTCAGCTCATGCAATAAATAGCAGTGTCAGTTTAATTGTGCATCAAACAGACATCAAAAAAACTTATTTACAATACAGTTTAGCACTTTAATGTGAATTTGTCAAATTTTATGACCATTTCCTATTCACACTAATTTTGTTTTTGACCTATGTAGCTCAGCGAAACTTCAACCAATTCCAACTGACCACAATTGTCCTAAAAATCAAAATTTTCTTCAGATTTTGTTCTGGTGAGCCTCTTGCGACTCTTTATTCTGTAACTCTGTAAAAATCTCCCATTTTTTTCTGGGGGCTGCCGCCCCAGACCCCTGCAGGCTCACTGGTCTTCCGTTTGCACTGCGAATTAAAGTGCTAAATTACTGTAAATACAAAAATAAATGTCAAAAGTGTATTGAAGTGTATAGAAAGTCAAAAGTGTATGAAAGGGTTGCATATAAAAAATGTGAGTAAAAGTGAACAAAATGTTTTTTTGAAAATATTGCAAAATATAGGGTCTTTTTGAAGGGGGTTCCGGTTCCTGTTCCGGTTCCGGTTCCGGTTCCGGTTCCGGTAACAAAAGTAGAACCTGGCCCGTATTCACATACTAAGAGTTATTCACATACTAACGCTAAGCGTTTGCTAAGTGTTAGCGCTTAATTTGTACTAAACTGTTATTCACAAAATAAACGCTTAAAAATTAGTGTTATACTAAACTTAGCGTTTAGCAACTTTTGTGCTTAGTTTTGGCTTTGGCTTGAAGTGCGCTCCGTGCTTGATGTGGATCCGGAATTCGTTATTTATCGGCATTTCCATTTGGTATTTATAAATCCGATTATAGATTTATTTAAATTACTATTTCTTATTAATAATATATATTTTTCTCGACTTATACATTTGTAAAAAATGTTTTCAGCAGGTGGATTCCTGAGAAATGCAAAATCAGCTCTACATGTTTCAGGGGGCATATCGTGAAAAATATAAATTTTCAAATAGAAGTTCTTGAAGAAAAATTACTTCGATTAAGATGCTCTACTCAAAAATGTAAAAAAACGAATTTGGACAACAAAGTGCATTTTTTATTTTTGGCGATTAAACGAGCAAAATGGATCGAATTGGTCGGAAATTGTTACTAATATATCCTAAATTGCATGCCCTTCCTTCCCATGGCGGCCAAGAACCTCCCCCACTCTCCCCACCCCTACCCCACACCATCCACTAACTAAGCGCTTAGCGCTTAGGGAGCTCCCGAGGTCCCTAAACTTAAGCGCTTAATTCTAAGCCAAACACTAAATTTTAAGTATGTGAATACAAAATTGAAACGCTAAGTTAAGCGTTAGTGTTTGCTAAGCGCTTAAATAAACACTAAGTATGTGAATAACACTTAGCGCTTATAAGCGCTAACACTAAGTGTAAACACTAAGTTTAAGCGTTACACTTAGTATGTGAATACGGGCCCCTATTTTTGTTCCTTCTAGAGAAGGAACTATTGTTTTGAAATTAACTGCTCATAGCGTTTAACGCTACTGAGCAGGCTGACTAGCCAGTATGTTTTACGTGTATTTTCAGCTTGGGAGCTGCCTGCTGATTTTTGTCTGCGTATATGCAGAAAAATCAATAATCGATGTACACTGCTGTAACAATGTACTTTTTCAAAATCGGCACCGGGATATTTCACCAGCAGTATATAAGAGCCATTAGAAAACAGTGTTTATCGCTTCTTGTTCTTAGAGCTGATTTGCTCAGCTCAGATAAAAGTGTCACTTTTGAGCCAAATGGCTCGTGCAGCGGGATGCTTAACATCCTGCAGCACTTTTTTGTACGTACTACGTATTTAGATTAAGTTAGAATGAGCTAGTTATAAAGTAGAGTAAGATACGATGTAGGTATACCAGCTTAGGGTAAGTATGAAATAAAGAACTAATTCATTTAAACCTGAAAGGTAGACACCGGGGAAGGAACCTTGCCCCTTTTGGGGCCTACTTGTTCTTGCTGAAATGAAGCTAAAAAGTTTTGGATCAAGTGCAGTTGTGGGGGGGGGAATAGTGGACCTAATTTTTGAAGTAGAGCACCTTGAGGGAAGCATTTTTTGTAATAGAACCCCTATCCACAAATTTGGATTTTCTGAGCTACATGACTGAGCTGTATGACCCCTTGAAAATTGTCTAAGCCTGAGCCTAAGCCTAAGCCTGAACCTAAGCCTAAGCCTAAGCCTAAGCCTGATACTAATAAGCCTAAGCCTAAGCCCCATACTAAAGGCCGATTCACACGCTGCGATTTTACTGCGATTTTGCCGCAGCGTTTTTGCCGCTGCGGCAAAACGCAGCTTGCCGCAAGTAAAACGCAATGTCTGAACAGACGCAGCGTTTTTCGTGCGGAATGCCTGCGTCTTGAATTTGCCGCAGCGTTTTAAACGCCAGACTGCAATTCGACCTGCGATTTCATTGCGTTTTGATGCTACGTTTGTGTTGGTTTAAACAATTTTTGCTTAGCACTTTGTCATTTTTTTGAAACAGTGAAGACGAAGCAAACTGACCTGCGAGACGCACTAAGGCCGCAAAGCTTGTTCAGACGGTGCGTTTCGCTTGCGACACCCTGCGGCTTGCGTTTTGCGTCAAAATCGCAGCGGCAAAAACGCACCGTGTGAATCGGCCTTAAAGGCAGGAATTTGGCCAATTTTTCGGCAGGAACCCAATCAAAGAGCCTTTGTTTTGATACCAAAAAATTGCAAACAATAATTTAACACCATTTAGACACAGTTAGAACGGAAAAAAACTAGGGCTTCGGAAAAAAATTGCGAAAACGTCCCTCATACTGAGGGTTCGAATTTCGGGGGGTCGTATCTCAGTAAATCCAAAAAATTAAATAGGGGTTCTTGAACCAAAAATGCTTCCCCCAATGTGCTCTACTCAAAAAAATAGGTCCACTATTCAGGGTTGGCAAGTCTCGAGTTTGCAACCGAGACCGAGACCGAGACCAGGCAACCGAGACCACCCAAACGAGACCTACGAGACCGAGACCAGCCTTTGGGGGACCTTTTTTCAAGTTTCAATTTTAAAAAACTGAGATTTTGAAATGAAAATTTTGAAAAACTTTGAAACGTAAAAATTTAAGTTACAAAAAAGTGACCATTAGGTTAGGTTGTGTTGTGTGAGTGTATGACTTGCAAAGTTACGAAAAACTTATAGTGGTGCGGGAAAAAACCCTACGCGTTTTGCGGGGAAAAAAATCCCTAGTGCTTCCTGGCCGAACCTCACGACATAGAACCTTTTTGAGTATGCAGGTGGAAAGCGCATCCCAGTAGCGTAGCCAGGATTTTGCTGAGGGGGGGGGCCAGATATATATAAATATATATATATATATATATATATATATATATATATATATATATATATATATATATATATATATATATATATATACATACATATATATATATATACATATACATATATACATACATGTATATATGTATATATACGTATATGTATACATGTATGTATACATGTATGGTCTGAGTCTGGGGGCGGCAGCCCCCAGAAGCTAGCGCTTTTTTTAAAATTTTGAAATAAAATTTGCATTGAAATCAAAATTTCAAGCGCACTTGGCCAAGAAAGTAGAATGATCGCGGGGGGCTGGGGCCTGGAAGAGAAAGCCCCCAGAAGCTGGCGCTTTTGTAAAATTTTGAATTAAAATTTGCATTGAAAACTTAATTTCAAGCCATATTGGGCCAAGAAAGAAGAACGATAGCGGGGGTCTGGGGGCGGCAGCCCCCAGAAGCTAGCGCTTTTTTAAAAGTTTGAAATAAGATTTGCATTGAAAACTTAATTTCAAGTCACACTTGGCCAAGAAAGTAAAATGATCGCGGGGTCTGGGGGCGGCAGCCCCCAGAAGCTAGCGCTCTTGTAAAATTTTAAAATAAAATCTGCATTGAAAACTTAATTTCAAGCCACACTTGGCCAAGAAAGTAGAATGATCGCGGGGGTCTGGGGGCGGCAGCCCCCAGAAGCTAGCGCTTTTTCAAAATTTTGAAATAAGATTTGCATTGAAATAGGATTATTTTTTGAAAATCGGCACTGCGTAAAAACTGCGTATTTTAATTTTTGACTGCGTATTTTTAGAAACGATTGCGTATTTTTCTAAGATTCTAACACTAGTATATAAATGGTTAAAAACATAGCCAACGCCTTTAAACGGCGTGTCTAGCAATTCTGGTACAATGAACATATCATTTAGTTGGAGTTAACCCTTTGACGACCAGAGGTTCTCTATCTAGGCAGCCAAACTTTGACACCTTCCAGTTTTATGGCCATTGCTCGAGCTACGTGCGTCGTAGAGAGCTGGCGAAACCACCATTCGATAGACAATTCAATGGTGAACAAAACATAATCAGTCGACTAAGGGTCTAGGACGCACCGTTTTTGTGTTATAAGCGCTCAAAGATGAAAGTTTGTGCAAATTTTGCGCCATCGCTCAGGCATAATATGTACCTCACCCTAGAGTATTAACACAGCAACCGTGCGCCTATCATAGTTGACAGCTAAAAATAAACTACAATTTCCGCTCTATCTGATGCACAAAAAGCAGACTGCCAGAGTTGCGATCAAATATCATAATGAGGCTGGAAAGAAAATACTACTTTTGCGATGAAAAAAAGTCAAATTTTCACAGTGCTTAATCAAGCATAGGTTTTGTTGTGTCGCAGCAGGACTAAAGTTGGGCCCATAAATGCAAAGATCTGCGATTTCTGAAAAAACAAGTCGAAGATCAGTTGACTAGAATAAGCTAGCCAAGATTTATAGCCTTTTTTACGGCATCCACCATGTGTGGTACCTGAGGTTCCCAATGCGAGTCAAAGGGTTATAGGAAAAACTGATAAGTAAAATTGTGGGTCCAAAAGCTCAAAAATAAGCAATTTGAAGCAGAATTTACTAAAAAAGTTGAACTATACCGAAATTTCTGCCAAATCGGCAATTCACGATACACTGGTTAACCCTTTGACGACCAGAGGTTCTCTATCTAGGCAGCCAAACTTTGACACCTTCCAGTTTTATGGCCATTGCTCGAGCTACGTGCGTCGTAGAGAGCTGGCGAAACCAATATTCGATAGACAATTCAATGGTGAACAAAACATAATCAGTCGACTAAGGGTCTAGGACGCACCGTTTTTGTGTTATAAGCGCTCAAAGATGAAAGTTTGTGCAAATTTTGCGCCATCGCTCAGGCATAATATGTACCTCACCCTAGAGTATTAACACAGCAACCGTGCGCCTATCATAGTTGACAGCTAAAAATAAACTACAATTTCCGCTCTATCTGATGCACAAAAAGCAGACTGCCAGAGTTGCGATCAAATATCATAATGAGGCTGGAAAGAAAATACTACTTTTGCGATGAAAAAAAGTCAAATTTTCACAGTGCTTAATCAAGCATAGGTTTTGTTGTGTCGCAGCAGGACTAAAATTGGGCCCATAAATGCAAAGATCTGCGATTTCTGAAAAAACAAGTCGAAGATCAGTTGACTAGAATAAGCTAGCCAAGATTTATAGCCTTTTTTACGGCATCCACCATGTGTGGTACCTGAGGTTCCCAATGCGAGTCAAAGGGTTAACGTAAAAAAGCTAGTTTTGGGCACAAAGTAACACATGGTCAATGGTCATGTCCAGTTGACAGTTTTTTCAAACATTTGTACAACATGCGATCTGTATCTTTGTTTAATGTGAGCAAATCTATTAATTTGAAAATTTGGGACGCTGAACTATGCCCAATGTGCCATTTCCGTAGTTTCAGACTGGGGGAACGACTTTTAGATTCTTCAAAATTATGTTCGGTTCCATACGATATCGATACGTATATACAATCGTACAAATACATATATAGTGGTGCGGGGAAAAAAACCCTACGCGTTTTGCGGGGAAAAAAACCCTAGTGCTTCCTGGCCGAACCTCACGACATAGGACCTTTTTGAGTATGCAGGTGGAAAGCGCATCCCAAACTAAAAATAGGATACCATAGGAATTGAAAATTCAGCTATAGTACCGTTGAAGCATGAAACTATACGTGTGTTTTTGTTGTCACCTAGATGAGGCGATCTGCGACGAAACCAATTTTTCGATATTTTCATTTCTTCGTATAAAAACGTTCAATTTTTGTTTTATTTCTATACATAAAATTTCAAAAGCATGTCCCTGGTTGATGAATCCACTGACGAGTCGCCGTCTAACCAGGGTACGGTCTGGAGACGATCGCAAGCACCAACTAACCACCTTAGTTAAGTATTAACAATCTCGCACTCATCTGTTGATTTCTTACTAATTGCTTTGCGTTTAACCATATACATTACTTTTCTAGATATCACTTATAAAATTATTTTTAAGTCGTTTCCTATAAGTTATAATGTTTTACTTATTGTTTGTTCAACGTATTTGTCTGTTTTTTTCAAACTAACGCCCTTTTTTCAAACTATCTTGTTTTGGTTTTTCCTGGGAGTAATTGGGAGAATGTAGTCTATATTACAACCAACAAGCAGCAGTAAATTTGCCTTTTTACGCTAGAAGAAACCGCAGTTATTTAGTTTACTCTTCTTGACTTACCACACCAATTTCTGTGCAGTTTTGAGGCCTGTAGCGTTTTTTATAAAATTTCAAAATTTTTTCATGTTGAAAAATTCCAAAGTGACAAAATTTTCCAAATTTTTGACTTGTCATAATTTTTCACAAAAACACTTTTGACCAAGTTTGTTGAAAAATTATTGAAATTACGTTGAATTTTAGTAGAAATTTCATGGAAAAATAACAGAAATTTTTCAAAAAATTGTTGAAAATTTGTTGACATTTTGTTGAAAAATAAATGAAATTTTGTTGAAATTTTACTGAAAATTTTGTTGAAAATGTGACGAAATTTTGTTGAAAATATAGTGAAATTACGTTGAATTTTAGTAGAATTTTCATCGAAATATAACAGAAATGTTGCAAAAAAATTGTTGAAAATTTGTTGAATTTTTGTTGAAAAATAAATGAAATACAAAAGAAAATTTTTTCAAAAATATTTCAACAAAATATCATCAACTTTTCGCCGCATTGGTTTCCTGTGAGTAGGTGCTGTATCATGCTCTCACACAGACAAGGTTTTAATAATAAAAGATCATAACAAGGAACCGAATAAACTAAGGAGTTGCAGGGGTCTGGGGGAGGCAGCCCCCAGAAAAAGTTGAGAAATTTTTTAATTTTAGGCAAAATTTGGTCAATTGGAGGCGTATATATATTGGAAATTTTTGAAATTTTCTTATCAGTTGAACAAAAGGGGGGGTTCGGCTTTTGGCTCCCAGGGGGGGGGGCCAAAAACGCTAAGGGGGGGGGGCCAAAATCGCTGAGGGGGGGGCCCGGGCCCCCGGGGCCCCCCCGGCTACGCCACTGGCGCATCCCAAACAGACTTACCACGCCAATTTCTGTGCAGTTTTGAGGCCTGTAGCATTTTTTATAAAATTTCAAAATTTTGCATGTTGAAAAATTCCAAAGTGACAAAATTTTCCAAATTTTTGACTTGTCATAATTTTTCACAAAAACACTTTTGACCAACGCCGTTTGCATTTTTCAAGAGAGTTACCTTTCCTCTATACTTCTGAAGCTCGAAAACTGTGAAAAACGTTGTGGTTGACCTGTGACTGGTCAAAGTTTGTGCGGGAAAAAAACCCTATTGCGGGGAAAAAAAACCCTATTTTGTTTGGCGGCATTTTTTTGCTAAACTCACCCATTGTTGCTACTAAAGTTGGTTCATCTGGGCTAACAACATGCGTAGAGTTCATTAAAACCGTTTATTTGGCCGCAAAACGTCGTTTTTTGTCATTTTGGGCCATACCCCGGCACCCCTTACGAAACCTGTTTTGGTGATGTTTCACCAAAATTTGGCATTTTTTGCAATATTTAGGTTTTAGCTGCTGCGTACCACTTAAATCCAAGAATGATAGACGCGGGCGGTGTTTGTCCGCTGTTTCTAACGTAATAAGCGCAAAAATCTGTTTTTAATGCTTTTAAATACGGCAAAAATGCATGTTTGGGCAGAAGTCATTTCTGCCAAAAAAGGTCGATTTTTGAAGAATCATTGTGAGTCACATGGATGTCGGAGAAACGGTTTTTTTAGTCCATACTGCAGCCTAAGACTTGTAGAACATGATGAAATTGTGTTTATACTCCCTGCTAATAGAACAACCAGAAAAAGTGATAGGGTTTTTTTCCCCGCATTAGGGTTTTTTTTCCCGCATACATAGGGTTTTTTTCCCCGGAGGTTTCGAGAGAGTTTTCTCCTCATTACTCAGAAACGTGAGTAGTTACAATCCATTTTATTAGTGCACCAGTTAGGCGAAGGATGGCCGTTATAACAGCCGCGAGCATTAATGGATCCGATTTATGTGGAGCACAGGACGACCCGAAAAGTTGCAAATAGGGTTTTTTTCACGCACCACTATAACATTATAACGACCGGATGCATGAGAGTAGGTGATTGACGGTGGCAATACATAGGATTTTTTCCCGCTATTGTATTTTCCCGCAACTTTTGCCATTTTGAAAAGTTCCGCACACTGCTTTCGCATGCCACAGGGCGTTTTATAGTGCATTGCATGTGCACACATATATTGGCACTTTGGCAGTCTGACTCGGGTGCCAGCGTAGAATCGTTTGTGCTGGTGCAGTGGTGCTACTATCAGAAGTTCTGATGGGGGCATCATCACGGACCAGAAAAGTTGCTCCCGCTGACACATTTATATATATGGGGGGAAGGTTTCATGCCCCAACCACTTCATAGCCCAAAGAGCATTTGATTGCGCCTAGGTTTTTTCAGATACTTAATGTTTTGACATGCGTTTAAAGGTAGGGGCTCAAGAAATTCAATCAAACTGGCACCCAATTCGCGCTTAGTCAAGTGGTAAATGGTGGGCAGTATTTTTACTGTTTAACATATTTACTTTTACTTATTATATTTTACTTATACATTTACTAGCTTGAGAGGTTCCACATACAATTGTTGGGGAGCAGGCGGTTGGGGAGCAAGGCGGTTCCTTGGGGAGCAAGGCGGTTCCTACAGCAAGGGGGTTCCTACGGTTGGGGAGCATTGGGGAGCAAGGCGGTTCCTACAACAAGTATATATACTGGGTTGAGTAGCTCCAGCCTCAACCAGTATATATGCGGGTCTCCCTGTGAAGTTGGGGGTCCTCAATGCTTGTTTTTATGTACTGCATCTACGCCGTGTTGTTTTCCAATCTTATTTCTAAATGTTAGCGTCTCGGAAGACTATGTTGTACTAGTAAAAAAAACACGACCATTCTCCATTCTACTGTTATCTCTTAGCACAGAAAAAGGAAATTAACACAGGGTCTATTTATATGTATAATTACATGTGGTTTGTATGTATAAAATACCCCACTTAACCGTCCTTATAGATTCAGTTAACAAGAACCACAAAATAGCGCCAAACAAAGTTTTATCTACAGCAAGGAGAGTACTGTGCTTTCTTCGTAGGTCCAGAAAGAAAGTTTTTGTATAAATATTATTTACATGTCCAATTTCTATGTCTATGTGTTCAATGTATATTTTTGTGTTCCATACAGGACGACAAAGTAAGTCCTTTATGTTTTATACTTCCACTATTCTATTTTTTTCTCGCCATGAAGAATACGTTGTAAGTGATAAATAAACTATACTATTGTATTTTGTCCTAACCCATCTACATGTGCTTATGTGTATAAAATTAATCTCGATACTTTGTGATGAGTATAAAGCACTCCGTATGCCCCTCAATACTTCCACTAATACATACCATAATAATTTATGGACGAATGTGCGACTTTAATTACTACTCTACTACGAACTTCACTCCGCTTCACTTATACTAATTTTCCATCACGCTCAACTGGCTATCTCTTCCATTAACCCAAGAGGACCTTCAATGAGCCGATGGCCGCCACTAGCAGTCTAACCACAGCTATTGATATAATTAATGGCTAATATCCCGACCCTTTTGCATCCACAATGTGATGGTGATGGTATCACGAATATGCATGCAACTGAGGAAATTTGGGTGGGGATAGGAGTTGGGAAAATTTAAAGGGAGAGGGTTGATACGCGAATAAGTCACTAAAATTTTATCACTTAAAATTCTCCTCTCGCCGGAAAAGCTAATTTGGGGGCGGGGGGCAGCAAACACAACTCGTGTTAAGTAATGTACTCCCCCATGCCCATACATGCGCACAGAATGGTTGGCTAGTCTCTAGAAACAGCTTGAGTAACCATTATGCATTTGTAGTGCTTCCAACCATGACGACACTGTCCACCACCGCAGACCATAACCGGGACAACGTAAAATTTAAAATTGCGCAATGGAACGCATATGGATTGTGTCGGAAAGGCGACGAATTGAAAAAGTTCTTGAGTAAAAACTGTGTACATATAGTAGCGATCCAAGAAACTTGGCTAACCGATCGCATACAAAGACCGAATTTTCCTGGCTACAACGTCATTAGACTCGACAGACCGACCAATTGTAGAGGAGGAGGTCTGATTACACTAGTCTCAAGTAATATTCCTTTCCAAATCCTATATGCTGGCATTGAAGAAAGCGGCACTGAACATATCGACATCCAGTTCAAAATTGGGAAAGATACCTACAAGTTTTGTAATGTGTACAACCCCCCAAATACGTGTTTGACTCTTCCGAACAAACCCCACAAAAAGGTGGACTTGATCCTTTGTGGTGATTTCAACAGTCACCATACAGCGTGGCACTATGAACGCTCAAACCAGAATGGGTGTAAAATCGTGGACTACATAGACGACGCCCAGCAGCCGCTATCAGTACTCCAAGCTAAGTATACTGAACCAACATACATTTCTCGCACCCACGATGCCTGCCACACTCACCCAGACCTTAGTATAGTACCTGCTAAATTAGCTGACAGTACAAAAGTGACCATTTGTGATACTCTAGGTAGTGACCATAGATTACTCCTGATTACACTGAATAAGGATGCACCAACGAAGCCAGCTAAAAGAAAAGTTTGGTGCCTCAAAAAAGCAAATTGGGACCAATTCCAAAACAAACTGGAACAACACACCGAAGAAGCACCGAAACTGGATACGATTACGATTGAACATGAATGCGAACGACTAAGCCACGTGATAATACAGGCTGCGCATAAAGCTATTCCCAAATGTCTGGTACAACGGAAAAAAGAGTTTGCGTTGTCCGGAACAGTTAAAAGAGCTATACAAGCGAGACGCAGAGCATTACAGACTCTCAGACAGCGCCCAACACAGACGAACAGAATTAATCTGAGCAGACGCACTGCTTACGCCCGCCGCGTAATTAGAACCACCAGACAAAACTCTTGGCGCAGATTTTGCTCCTTACTTTCGGTTAGAGAAAAACAACAGCAGAATAAAGCTTGGCGCCTAGTAAACAACTTGCTTAGTGTGAGCAATATCCAAGGAGGTCAGCCGATAACATCACGGCAGGGCAAACTATCGTTCTCGAATCGGGCCAAGGCTAATACGCTAGCCGAACACTTTGCAGCAAAGTTTGTGGCCGAAGATGTAAACGATCAAATATTCCAAGCCATGATGCAACGCGACAAAGCTAAAGCATGCAGACCTGACAATAAGTCTGAGCCACTATTTGATGAGCCGTTTAGCCTTGCCGAACTAACGAAAGCTATCCGTTCACTCCCGCTTAAAAAAGCACCTGGGCCAGACGGAATACTGAATGAATTCGTCCGTCATCTAGGTCAGAAAACCACAGCAAGACTACTGGATTTTTTCAATAAATGCTGGATTGAGGGTGTCATCCCCCAGAAATGGAAAACTGGTATAATTATACCTATAGCAAAACCGGGTAAACCGCAGACCCGACCTGCCAGCTATAGGCCAATAACGTTGATTAGCTGCATAATGAAGTTGTTTGAAAGAATAGTCACCACACGGCTGGTCTTTTTCCTTGAAACTAACAAGATACTGTCCAGAGTCCAGGCAGGGTTTAGACGGAAAATGTCAACCATCTACCAGCTAATGCGTCTCACAAATGTAGTAGAGTGTGGGCTAGCCAAAAATCAAACAACACTTGTGGCCCTGATTGACCTAAAGCAAGCATATGATTCAGTTTGGAGACCAGGCCTGCTGCGTAAACTGATTGACATTGGTGTTTCCGGGAAAATGCTCAGCTGGATTACTGACTTTCTGAAAAGCAGGAAATTTAAGGTTAGGTGCGGTGACAAGGAATCCAAGGAATTTGAAGTGAAAGACGGTGTTCCCCAAGGAAGCGTTATCAGCCCTATTTTATTTATCATGATCAATAATATTGTTGACTCAGTACCTGGTGGGGAAACTTCCATGGGCCTGTTCGCTGATGATATATCCATCTGGGTGTCAGCTGACAGCGTTCCTGTGGCGGAGACAAATCTACAAAGAGCCTTGGATTCAGTAGTTGATTTCTGCAGACAAAACAAATTCATTATCAGCACTGAAAAAACAGAAGTAGTACTATTTAATCGCAATGAAACGGTCAAAGCCAGTGACGTTATAGTTATGATTGAAGGAAAACGACTGAAAGTTAGTAACCAAGGCAAATACCTAGGCGTCTTATTTGATCGAAAAATGACGTGGAAACCGCATATCAGTAGCTTACAACGAAAAATCGCCCCTCGTTTCAATCTACTCAAAAGACTGAGTACCGCCAAATACGGCACAAAACGACAAACATTACAGGACTTATTTGACGCCATCACACGACCGTGTCTGCAGTATGGTATTGAAATATGGGGAAGTGCGACTAAATCGGCAATTAGACCTGTCGAAAATCTGCAGAACCGAATATTGCGCTTCATAACTGGTAGCCTTCCTTCTACACCCATTGGAGCTCTGGAAATAGAAACAAACACTCCGCCGATCAGACTACAACATGAAAGGGCACTGGCTATCACAACACAGAAGTTGAGACACATGCCTACTGACTTTGCGGCGAAACGAGTCCTAAATGTTACAGAACAGACAAGATGTAAAAAACGAAAACTAACGAACAAAATGCAGGAACTTATAGTTTCTTCGAACGTTCACAACGACCCTATAATGATAGAAGACTACGATCATTAGAACCCCATGGACTACGCCCCTGTGCCCACTTTCCCATATGCGTCAAAAAGCAACAAAGACCAGACGCCGATTGAACAACTAAACTCTGCTAAAGATGCTATTTCCCAATACCCGAAGGCTGAATGGATACATGCCTATACGGATGGATCAGTAGATCAACAGAGACAGGCCAGTGGTATTGGCATAGTTATTGAAACAACATACACTGACGACATCACGGCCAGCGAAGCAACTGGTTTCCCATTATCTTCCACAGAGACTGAACTCAAAGCTATCCGGAAAGCCATAGATATTGTCTTGGAACTTAATACAGCAGACGAAGTGAAGGTAGTAGCGTTTTGCGACTCGCGGTCAGCTGTGTTTGCTGCCGAATTCGACACCGATATAGCCTTGAAAATTAAAAACAAAATTAATCTCCATATATGCTGGATTCCTGGACATTGTGGTGTACCACAGAATGAAAGGGCTGATCGACTAGCAAAACGCGCCCTTGATGAGCCTCAACCAAATAATAAACTAAAAACAAAAGACACAATAAAACTAATTAAACAAAATGCGCTGCATATGTGGGTACAAGAGTGGGAAACTTCCACTAAAGGTAGAAGATATTTTGAGCATCGCCGTAACCCTCACAAAACTGACTCTATATTATGCCTAAATCGTCAGGATTCAACAACAATTTTCCGATGCAGAACAGGACATGGACACTTCAAAGAGCACCTGTACAGAATCAAATCATCAATCTCTCCAAACTGTCTTTGCGGACACGCCGAAAATCCGCAGCATGTTATAATCGATTGCACCCGATATCGACGACAGCGCCTAATGATATGGAATAATATAACGCCAACAATATCGAGAGCCCTGTACGGAAGTGTATATGACCTGCGGAAAACTTGTGCCTTCCTGAAAGCAGTCAACTGCTTCCCGTGATTTGATATACGATGCCCGAGTCCATAACCTACATCATTTAACAGGTATATTCAACCATATGAAGGTATGTGTTTATGTGTATATGTGTATATGTGAGATTGTATGTGCATATTTATGGACATATAGAGATTTGCATGTCTGTAAGATATGGCCAAGATCCCAGGTATGATCTACATTCAAAAGTAAGCATTTATAGCAGATAAACGAAAAAACAGGAAAATCCACTCATCAAAAGAGGTATGTTTAATACTATACACAAAACACCTTTACACACATGGGATCCGCTGAGTTAAATGTCGCTTGCGCCAAGGCCAACAGGCTTGCGGGGAGGTGCCCCAGCCACTAGACGGGCCCCAGTAAACAACACTTCAGCGCATTCCATAATAGAACACACATCGTCGGGGGTGGAGGGTTAAACATCTTCAGCTATAGTAAAACATCCGTCTGTAGACGGACTAGAAATCTAGTGGCTGGGGTGGGCGACACGGGAACGCCAGTAATTACCGGGCCTTCCGCTCCCCCAGCGTGACCCTCGGACTGTCTTGTGGCTCCCCACAGCCAGGCACATACACACTGGATACTGGTACTGATTACAGCCTGCTGTTTCGCCACATGGCAGTTCTCTCGGCCTTGAGAAGGTTGAGTGCGGTTTGTGTAGTTTCCGAACTCCTCCGTAACCGTGAGGGTGGTTAAAAAAAAAAAAACATACAATTGTGCAATATCGCTAAGTCAGACAACCCGTTCTAGCTCAAACTAATTAAATAATCTAATTTGTTATACATGTTTGAACTTGAAGTTAGCCAAAGTTTGCTAGTGAACTGACATTCTTCAGCAGTAGACAGTTTTGACCATTTCATGCTTGGGATTCTGTAAAAAAATCTTCGTGATTTTAGAAAGTTTTGAAAACTTCAAGTCTCATCTGAAATACCGAGACCACCCTATGGCAGGTCTCTGTTTTCCTACCGAGACCGAGACCGAGACCAGCCTAGTCTCGGGTTTTTTACGAGACCGAGACCGAGACCGAGACTGCCAACCCTGCCACTATTCCCCCCCCAACTGCATTTAACCCAAAGTTTTCATGTGATACGCACATCAAATTGAAGGAAATTCAAGCCTACACAACTTTTGTTTTTACCATGTATGGCAGGGTTGGCAAGTCTCGGGTTTGCAACCGAGACCGAGACCGAGACCAGGCTACCGAGACCACCCAAACGAGACTTACGAGACCGAGACCAGCCCTTGGGGGACCTTTTTTCAAGTTTCAATTTTGAAATTTTTTTAGATACTTTCAAATATCTTCGATGGCGTTGGAATCTGCAAATAAAATCATTTTGTTGTTGTTATAATAAAAAAAAATATAAAAAAAATTGTGATTAAGTTACAACAAAGTGACCCTACGGTTATGAGGTATGAGTGTATGACTTGCGAAGTTGCAAGAAATCTTCGTGACTTTAGAAAGTTTTGAAAATTTCAAGTCTCATCTGAAATACCGAGACGACCCTATATGGCAGGTCTCGGTTGTCCTACCGAGACCGAGACCGAGACCAGCCTAGTCTCGGGTTTTTTACGAGACCGAGACCGAGACTGCCAACCCTGCCACTATTCCCCCCCCAACTGCATTTAACCCAAAGTTTTCATGTGATACGCACATCAAATTGAAGGAAATTCAAGCCTGCACAACTTTTGTTTTTACCATGTATGGCAGGGTTGGCAAGTCTCGGGTTTGCAACCGAGACCGAGACCGAGACCAGGCTACCGAGACCACCCAAACGAGACTTACGAGACCGAGACCAGCCCTTGGGGGACCTTTTTTCAAGTTTCAATTTTGAAATTTTTTTAGATACTTTCAAATATCTTCGATGGCGTTGGAATCTGCAAATAAAATCATTTTGTTGTTGTTATAATATAATAAAATATAAAAAAAATTGTGATTAAGTTACAACAAAGTGACCCTACGGTTATGAGGTATGAGTGTATGACTTGCGAAGTTGCAAGAAATCTTCGTGACTTTAGAAAGTTTTGAAAATTTCAAGTCTCATCTGAAATACCGAGACGACCCTATATGGCAGGTCTCGGTTGTCCTACCGAGACCGAGACCGAGACCAGCCTAGTCTCGGGTTTTTTACGAGACCGAGACCGAGACTGCCAACCCTGCCACTATTCCCCCCCCCCCCAACTGCATTTAACCCAAAGTTTTCATGTGATACGCACATCAAATTGAAGGAAATTCAAGCCTGCACAACTTTTGTTTTTACCATGTATGGCAGGGTTGGCAAGTCTCGGGTTTGCAACCGAGACCGAGACCGAGACCAGGCTACCGAGACCACCCAAACGAGACCTACGAGACCGAGACCAGCCCTTGGGGGACCTTTTTTCAAGTTTCAATTTTGAAATTTTTTTTAGATACTTTCAAATATCTTCGATGGCGTTGGAATCTGCAAATAAAATCATTTTGTTGTTGTTATAATAAAAAAAAATATAAAAAAAATTGTGATTAAGGGGGTAGTGTCGCGAAAGCAGTCGATTTTGCGCGACTGTAAAACTTGTTCAGTAAAATGTTAGAAATTGTTCTGCCTATATTTTAAAAATCTATCTAACGGCGAATTATTTTGCCAAGTTTCAGCAAAATTGGTGCAGCCTATAGTTTGCAATAATGTCTCAAAGTCGGAAAAATGACGAAAAAAAAACCTATTCACATTCCATTTTTTAGTCACATTTATCAATTTTTCTGTTTAGTTTTTTTACACAGACTGATAGCACATATGTTGTAGTTTATGCACACAAAATTTAGTGCAAATTACTGTAGCGGCTGTGGAGTAATACTAGTTTGAACTGTGAAGGTGTACGTAAACTGTAAAATAGTAACAGTAATAATAATAAATTATGAAAAATCTAGACGCTTATTTTCAAATCAAAAGGAAAACGAACCTTCAATTTTCTTTTTTCTTATTTGTCGCAAAAAATTGTGCGTCCACACATTATGTGTACTTCACAAGCTGGCCAATCTGATATCTGGCTTGATTTTTCGAATTTTTATGTCCCTATTGTGTGATGTCTGGCTTACTAATGGCGATTGGTCCAAGATATTTGTCGATATTGATAGTGTGATGTCTGGCAGTAATTATTTGACACCATACAGCGTTGGACTAGCTTCTCACTGAATGTACTGTTTCAAAGCAAAAAGTTCTATTTTCACAACCTATGAGCAAAACTGCTTTCGCGACACTACCCCTTTAAGTTACAACAAAGTGACCCTACGGTTATGAGGTATGATGTATATATGACTTGCGAAGTTGCAAGAAATCTTCGTGACTTTAGAAAGTTTTGAAAACTTCAAGTCTCATCTGAAATACCGAGACGACCCTATATGGCAGGTCTCGGTTGTCCTACCGAGACCGAGACCGAGACCAGCCTAGTCTCGGGTTTTTTACGAGACCGAGACCGAGACTGCTAACCCTGATGTATGGTTATTTTTGCGCATTTTCAAAATAATGGCCAAAACCCAACCCACATTTCAGAACAGGAGCGCCTCCTTAAACACAAAAATTTTTGGCTTAAGTATAGTATATATATATAAGTGTGGTTAAGTATACTACAGCTGCTCGTGTTTTACCTTCTTACAAAAATATTCAATTCGTGTATATAAATCTACTAGCTTGTCGGGTAATCTCGTCAAAATGTATTATTTTGCCGATTAAAGGTCAACTGCTCAAAGACAGGAAAACCAGCGATCCCAATTCCCTATGTTCGGATGGTATATATTAGGGTGGGTTTCGGACATCTTTATAGGGCATTCAGAGGGTTTTTGGACGTTTTATTGAGAGGTTTGAATGTCTTAATCTTATTTAAATAATTTATAATTATATACAATCTAAAACTGTTTGGATTTAAATATGGAAAAAATTTAGACATTAAGATGTCACTGTTGATTAATTGATTCATCAGTCCATGCTCCCAACCAATCAGTTTTAGGCACCTTAAATTCATTCAAAATTTGTCGTAACGTTTTTGTATTAAACTTATATATACAAATTTAAGACACAGTAAAAATGTCTAAATTTCATCCGAATTTTACACAGGAAAACCAGGAATCTGAATTTTCTGTAAAATTTTTTCGGTTACGGATTTTTCAGATGTTTTTTACCCTTTCCATTCAGAGATATTTTAGAGGGTCAAACTTCGGCGCGGGGGGGGGGGGGATTTATGAAGATGCACCATTTTAAAGACTTTCAGAGTTTCAGATAATTTTCAGAGAAAATTCAGATAAATTCACTCAGAATTCAGAGACTCATTCGGCAAGCAAAATAGGGTTTTTTCCCCGCAATAGGGTTTTTCCCGCACAAACTTTGAACTGTCACAGGTAAACCACAACGTTTTTCACTGTTTTTGAGCTTCAGAAATATATATAGAGGAAAGGTAACTCTTTTAAAAAGTGCGAACAACGTTGGCCAAAAGTGGTTTTGTGAAAAATTATGACAAGTCAAAAATTTGGAAAATTTTGTCACTCTGGAATTTTTCAACATGCAAAATTTTGAAATTTTATATAAAATGCTACAGGCTTCAAAACTGCACAGAAATTGGTGTGGTAAGTCAGTTTGGGATGCGCTTTCAACCTGCATACTCAAAAAGGTGGTAAGATTCGGCCAGGAAGCACTAGGTTTTTTCCCCGCAAAACGCGTAGGGTTTTTTCCCCGCACCACTATATATAGGGTTTTTTCCTGCACCACTATACTATTTAGTGTATATATATATATGTATATATCGCAAATTTTTGCTATATCAAATCAAAGAATCGTGAAGTTGTTGAACAAATGCGTCCAGTGGCGTATCCAGGATTTCGCAAAGGGTGGGGGGCGGTGCGGAGCAACCGTGAGCCACCATCATCACCGAGGGGGGGGAGTGCGGGGGGTGCGGAGCAACGTGAGGCACCACACTGAGCATACATGTAACGGGGTCCAAATTTTGGGGGGGGCTTCCGGCCAAGTTTTGGGGAGCCTCCCCCCCAGATCGGCCAAAAATACCCTAAAATTTTCAAAATTTTGTAAAATTTTCCCAAAAAGTGCCATTTTTATGAAATTTTGCCCAAATTTTCGGGACCCTCCCCCCGGGCCCTCGATTTGGGGGGGACCCCCCCTTATACATGTATGACATTGAGTGGCTGAGCCACTCCCGCTCTGAAAGGGGGGGGGGGGGGCTACGACTCTCTAAGCGGGGGGAGGGCTCAAACCGCAAAGGGGGAGCTGCAGCCTGCAGCGCCGGTATTCATAAAAGTTCAAGCTCGGCTTTTTATCCGGGCTTATATATATACAGCAAGCCAGGCTTAAAATCTCGGCCTTTCGTATTGATAAAACCAAGCTCGGCTTTTTATCCAGGCTTTCTGGTATTCATAAAAGCTGGGATAAAAAGCCGGGGGGCTTATGGTATTCATAAAAATCAAGCACGGATTAAAATCCGGGCTTCTACATGTTTTTTATTGATTTTTTGATTAAGACTAAAAAGCTAGGCTTGGTCACGCCTGGATTGATCAAAAATCTCGGATAAAAATCAATCCAAGCTTGTGCGCAAGCCAGGCTTTTTATCTCGGATTTTACGAATACCGGCCCAGAACACCAAGCCGCCCCCTAAATATGCCACTGTTTTCGTCATCAGCGCATACAAAAACGTATAAAGTGCTGCTTTCGTCCATAAAGTATGCTAAATACAGCTAAAATTTCTCATCCATATTGCATATTAATGAATAATTTTTTTAAATACTTGCTTTCGCTTAGCCATTCTCGTTTTTTTGCATGACTGCAAGATTGCTAGTCGAGTGCTTATGTTTATTTATTATGTTTTTTAGCACCTTGTGTTTTCGTGATTTGCCGTTGACAGAATTTGGTGATGATCTACTTCAAGCGGGACAAGAAGGACGAGGAAAATGGTTAGTAAAGGCTAAATATGGTGCCCTTGATCGTATTTGGACCATAAAAGGCGACTTAGTTAGCTAGCTAGCGCTATGCCCTTCAGTCATTTATGTATGCAGAAGTACATATTAACTATAGCAGGCGGGGAAAAACCCCGCTTTTTCATATTTCGTCATGTAGCTCATAGACTATTTACGTTTTCACGGGAAACTAAAAAATCTGTCGTAGGCCTAACCTTGCTGTAAACGCTGGGACCGGTTTCATTTCGCTATCTCTTACCGTTTGGAAAAAACCCATTTGGGGGAAAAACTCATTTGGGCGGGAAAAACCCATTTGGGGGAAAAGCCCAAATCACCCGAAAAGTGTCTTAGCGGTAGTTTTTCAACGCTATGGCACGTATTCGGAGTAGTAGAGGCTAGTGAACGACCGGAGGTAAAATTTTGCCGGAGCCGGAGCCGGAGCCGGATATAAAATGCCGGAGCCGGAGGCTGTGTTTTTTTAAAAAAATTTCAATTAGTATGTTGACAATAATGACAAAATTTTTTCAATTTTTTTAAAACGGCAGTCTTTTCTTATTTCTTATTTCTCTACATTTGTCTTTGCACATTCATATATACCACCATTCAAGGGCGGACGGTGGGGGGGGATATAGGGGATATATCCCCCCCTTTTGCCCGGAACAAAGGAAAATTTTTTTGGAACCGCATACCAAAAATGGCCGTAAATTGATGAAATTTGGCCTCAAAATCGAAAATTTTCCCCAAATTTTTTTCTGGGGGCTGCCGTCCCCAGACCCCCGCGACTCTGGCTTACTATTCGAAAACGAAAACGAAAAAGTTTACTGCAGAGTACCATTACACTGGCGAATTCCAACAATGCAAACAAAACAAAAATCAAATAACAAAACTGCGAACAAATCAAATTAAATTTCTAGGCCGCAAAACAAGGGTAACGAAAAAAAAAAAACAAAAAAACATGCTATTAAGCACAACAGAAATCAAGCAACTAAACAAACAACAAAATATGCCTAAAACACCTACGTTCTCGCAAACTTTGACCAAATATTCTCCTGTTCCCACAGTTTAGATCTGAACTGGTCTACATTCCTGGCTCCTATTACCTGATACGGCAGTGAATTCCAAGCCTGAACCACCCTGTTACTAATAAAATACTTCCTGACATCTAAGTTAGATTTCTCTGTGTGCATTCTGAAGGGGTGACCTCGGAGCTGAGACATTATAGCAAAGTTAAATAACTCGTTCGGGCTATCAATGCAGCCATAAACAACTTTATAAACAAAAACAAGATCCTTAGCAAGACGTCTAATATACAGAGGTTTTAGACCAAGAATTAGACACTGTTCCTCATAAGGCAGAGTACGACAGAGAGTTAGGCTATTACAAAATCGTTTTTGAATGCGCTCAACAGCTAATATATCTTTTTTCATCCAAGGAGCCCAAACTTCTGAATTATATTCCAGAATTGGAAGAACATAAGATTTATACAACAAAACGCGAATATTGCTATCATTACACACAGTATTATTGACTAACAAAGATAATGCCGATGCTGCTTTCTTGCAAGATTTACTTATGTGCAATGATGGTTTAAGATCATTTGAAATAACTATCCCCAAATCACTGCAGGAATTAACAACAGAAATATCAGCACCACCAATTGTATAGCTATAGCGCGCATTTCTTTTGCCTAGATATAAACAGAAGCATTTAGCAACCGCCACCGTAAGCTGCCAGTTCTCACACCAGACACTGAAAAGATCCAAAGCACGTTGTAATACAGGTGCTCTCCCCTCTCCCGTAGCAAACAGCTTACAGTCATCGGCATACCATACGCTGCCTACATCCTCGCATGAGTCTATTATATCATTAACATATAAAAGAAACAACACAGGACCGGATACAGAACCTTGTGGGACACCGCTCACAACAGGAACCCACTCAGAGACGGAATTATTAATTTTTACTCGTTGTTTCCGACCAGTCACAAAGGCCATAATCAAATCTAAAAATTTTCCACCAAATCCGTAATTCCTTAATTTCAACTTCAATTTTGGTAACGAAACTGAATTAAAAGCCTTTTTCAAGTCAATATACACAATATCAACACATTCTTTGATGTCAACAGAGGCCGTCCAAGAATTAAGACAGTGTATCAAGTTAGAACAAGTAGATCTGCCTGGAAGAAAGCCATGTTGTCCCTTCGCAAAAATCTTATATTTTAAACAATAGTCAAGTATATTTTTACGTAAAAGAGAATCAAGAGGTCTAGAAGCCCCGCAAGTAAGTGATATATCTCTATAGTTATCCGGTGAGCTTCTAGAACCCTTGCCCTTATAGATTGGAACAACATTGGCGTTTTTCCATTCAGAGGGGACTTCACCCAACTGAAGACAAAAATCGGTTATAAAAAATATCGGAAATGCTAATTCTGCAGCAAAAGTTTTGTAAAATATATAGGGTATGTCATCAGGACCTCTAACTAGGGTGCCACGAAGTTTAGACAGAAATTCAAAGATTTGTATAACATCAAAATTTATTTTATTAAGAGAATTAGCAGCCACAATATTTTGGACAGGGGATCGCCCGTCATCTATCGTATACACCGAACCAAAATGAGTGGACAAGATACTGCACTTATCAGAGTCCGTGTGAGCCAATGCATTCCCAGACTTCAAACAAGGGATCCCACTACTAGACTTGAATTTACTCGAAACATATCTGAAAAAAGCTTTCTTGTTACTTCTCTGAGCTAAACGTTTCTCGTGTTCCGCACAATAAGCCTTGTATTGAAAAGAAAACATTTCAGATGCAGCCTCAAAACGACGCTTAGCAGTTATATCCATTGTCCTAGTCCAATCTTTAAAAGCATCTTGCTTACGTTTATACAGTTTACGCAAGGACCGATTCCAACAGAGCTTATCAGAAGACATGCGCGTCAACGGAACAAACTGAGCAATCAGATCGTGAAGCAAGTTTTTTAAAGCTAACCAGAATGCATCAACAATTTGTAAACCAGATGATCCAGCATACGAAGACCAAAAAAAGTTTATCCAATCAATACTCCCTAAAGCCGAACTGATAGCAACTTTGTCCATATCAAAAAAATTATTAAAAAATTCTATTTTAGGCTTGAAAAGGTCAACATTAATACAAAAGCATACAGAAGCATGGTCAGAGCGCCCAAGTGGAGCATCTACATTAACAGATAATACCAGAGTAGGACAGTTAGTAATAAGCAAATCTAAAATATGATCAGGATTAAACCGAGTTGCACTAGATACAAGTTGATCAAGACCTAGATTACTCAAACAATTAATAAAATCCTGAGCATAGTTAGAATGGCCTATACTGTTATCCCAATCAATGTAAGGAAGGTTAAAGTCACCACAGATCAATACCAGATCAACATCCTCAGCAAGAATTTCTATATCGTGAATTACATCGTATAACGCGTCTCTATCACTCGGTGGGCGATAAATACATACGAATCTTACACGTTTATCTCTGAAAATAACATCAACAGCCAAGGATTCAGACCTCAATGGTTCAATGAAATCAGGAATAATAAAAGAAAAAGATTTTTTAATCACAAAAAGGACTCCACCCCCATGTCTGTTTCTGTCTTTTCGCAGTAAAGAAAAATTGTGATTCCATACAACTGCGGAGTCAGGGACATCGTTGTCAAGTTTTGATTCAGTTACAGCTACAATATCATATATATTAGTATTGAGGATATAATTTAACTCTAATTTTTTGCTTAAGATCCCATTTGCATTCAAACAAACACATTGCATTACACTCGGATTCAGAACTAAATCTAGTTCATATTTCAAATTGTAGCTTAGGCGTTTCCCTGGTTGCCAGGGAGTGACGTGGGACTGGCAAAGGATGCGGTTGAGGGACTATTCAGGGGAACCCCGTCTGCCATAGACAGCCGCCTATTTCCATCCTGTTCGCCCCCACCTGATACCACCGACGAGTAAGTAAAGCGAGTACCGTCAGCTATACGCTCACCCACCCCCTTTTCGAGCCCTCCATCCCTCACCTCAAGGCCCACCTTCGACCCTAAGCTATCCGGCATATCGACATGAGGATGCATCCCGGCGACCCTGTAGCCCCGTCGATAAGCAGCCGCAGATTCACGTCTGGCCATTCGTTCTTTATAAGTCATGTCTCTACGTATACCCAACCCAAGTCGAAAACGTTTGGCGCGAGCGGCCTCAAGAATCAATGACTTTGAATGCGCATCACGAACCCTGACTTTCAGCAGCTTAGGACCTCTAGCCTGAACTGCATCCCGCCAGGCATCAGTGACACAGTCACGCGCGATATTAGCGACGGAGAGTTCGTCCTTGAAAAGCTCCAGGTCAGACTTTTCCGCAGAAGGTTCCAGCCCGAATACGCAGATCTTATCCACCTTTTCCCTTTTCTCCTCCGCCTCCTCAGTTGCTGCGAAAATTGCACGTGTGGCAGCATCAGCCACCACACTTGCCATTTTCATCATAAAACTGTCGGAGTTCATAACACCCACTAAGTCCCCAATCTGGTTCTCCAAACTGCAGATTCTACGCATCAGAGCGTCAAAATCATTGCATTCCCGCTTTGGTGAACCGGCGCCATCAGGTCCCTGGGTAGTGTTTCCAGCCTGTGCCAGGCTCAGTTGGACCTGTCGACGAAGGTCAGCCACCTCAGCCTTCAGTGACTCTTGTTGTGCCTTCATTTGTGGGACCAAAGGCACCACCGAACGACAAGGCAAGCACAAAAAAACCAAGGAAGATTGCTTCTCCGGATTCATTAGTGAACGGGCAGTATTCACATTGACTTTAGCGCACGCCGGATGGAAATAGCAGCTACACGCAAGGCACTGGACGAGAGGATCAGCGGCAGGAAAGGATTTCTGACACGTGCCACAAAGGCTCGAAGCATCTGCCATAATATCACGACGATCTGGCCAGAGGAAATAATGAAAGCAAAAATCACGGCCAAATAATAAAAGCAGAAATAAATCAGGAATTCAGCCAGCAGCATAAAAAATTAAGCAAATCTGTAATTTTACATAAAAACTTGTAAAAAGTCATCAAATCAATTAGGTAAAAAAATGGCAAAAAAATTTTTCGGTTGGCAAGTCGGCAAAAAAATGGCAAGTCTCGGTTTTTGCGGTCTCGGAATTTGGTCTCGGTCTCGGTAGTCTCGGTTTCGTGGTCTCGGTCTCGGTCTCGGAAAAAAAACCGAGACTTCCATCCCTGATGTGTGTATATATATATATATATATATATATATATATATATATATATATATATATATATATATATATATATATATATATATATATATATATATATATATATATATATATATATATATATATATATATATATATATATATATATATATATATATATATATATATATATCATGTGTGTGTCTTTCTCGCTCCCTCTCTTCAAACCCAAAGATATTTTGTATTTCCCCTGGTTTTGTTTGTTTATCTAACATTTTATAGTATTTGGTCAATGTTAACATGTTATTAAACTTTACTCCTGGATGTATGCTATATATTTGGCGTATTTGAAGAGTAAATTGCTTTTCTGTTCTGTTCTGTTCCGTACAGTATTCTAATCTCTCTGTAATTTGTTTGTCCTTTTGTGTTATAGGCTATGTTCGAAAACTTTGTACAACAGCACAAGTCACAACAAAAATCTAAAAGGAAAACAGCAACAGCGGCAGGCGACAAGGATACAAAGTTGAATTCCAAATCCAGCAGTCACCATCGCGAAAAAGTTCGTCGAAAGGCACAAAAACTTGAAGCCAGGCGTCGTCGAAAATTTGCCGAAAAAAATCTGGGACGCAGACGTCAAACCGTGGAAAAACCGAAAGCGTCAAAAAAAGTCTGGCGAAGTGATGATGAAAGTAGCGAAGAGGAAGAAATATTTGAGGAGTCGGAGGACGAACTGGAAAATGAAAATACGATGTCACACAGCGATCACGAAGATACCAAAAAGACGGAAACAGCTGTGGAAAAACCTGTGCCAGCCACCAAGTCGAAGAAGAAACAAATTGCAGTTACTAAGCCTGCTAAGTATGTTAGGGATATCTATTTTGTGTGTTATTTTTTGTGAGGTATAGGGAGGGGCAGTGAAAACGGCTTATATATAGGCTGCCAACACTCGTGTTTGTTTATCTTTTCTTGAATATGACGTGTATAATATGTATACTGTGTAAATATATTGTATATTATGTACTAGTACAAGGTATATATACACAGCAGGGGCGGTCCCAGGGGGGGGGGTGGCCGCCTCTTCCGAAATTTCCTCCGACTGAACTTTTACACAAGGGTCCCCCCTTTGGTTATGGTCCGGCCGGAAAATTTTTTCTCATGCGTCTCCAATTGACCAAATTTGGCCTAAAAATCAAAGATTTCCCCCAACTTTTTCCTGGGGGCTGCCGCCCCCAGGCCCCTGCGACTCTGTGGCTTACTATTCCTTGTTATTATCTTCATCAAAGCCTATACACGTATGAGTACATTATGCTGCATTTGCATGTCTAGACGAGTATGCTGCATTTAGTTGTGTAATACAATATCTGATCTGATGTTCCAATTTTGTGTTTTATTTTCCTGTCGGAAAAAATTTCTGATACGTCTCCTGTTGACCAAATTCAGCCTAAAAATTGAAAAAATCTCCATTTTTTGGGGGGGCTGTCCCGCTGTCGCCCCCAGCTTTACTGGATTTTTTCCTGGCTACATTACTAGCTTTTACAACAAACAGACTCAACTCATTGCCCTTGATATGGCTGCGGCTATAACACGATAGCGTAAAGCTGAAAAACGCTATTATTAAAAGTGAAAAAATTTCTTCAGACCTCCGCCCCCCCCCCGAAATCGAAGTCTGGGACCGCCAGTGATACACAGTGCAAAATTATACGCAGATGAATACTTAAATGTGAATGTGAATGTTGTGAATGTTTGAAATAGTTTCTTTCATTTTTTGATATACAGAAACCGAAACGTAAGCCTTAGTAGTAATTTCTTTCTTTCATTTATTTTTATATAGACTTTTTGTTGTTTCAGCAAAAAGTCTCAGTCCAAATCCATGGCCGGTATGATAGTCCGGGTGGATCTAGGCCGACCGGCCCCGATTTATAACCAGGATTCGCCCCAATCAAACGATGCAGAAAAGCCTCAGAGAAAATTTTTCAGTGCCGAACGACGCTCCAAATCTCAGTCCGTGCGCCTTTCAGGCGTCATGGGCCGGGATTTTAGCGTCGACGTGCGTCGTTCGCCACGCAAACGAGTTCTGCCTGAGCCGGAGTCGGAGGAAGGTGACTATTGAGTAGATTATGAAACTAAACTAAAGCCCGGTTCATAATAATAATATACTGGTCGTTAAGAACATACAAGGGCAAGAATAGTTTTTGGTTAGCTATTGTGAAGCTTTGACTGGATCGTTTTGTCTTGGTCTTTCTTGTGTACGATTCCGGCTTGTTCCCAACGTTAACTGTTTGTATACTTTTGCCGGATACGGACGTTTCACTGTTCAAGTTTGGGCGGAATACGAATAGATTAATTAAAAAGAGTGTTGTTTTATTACAAGTAATAATCGTTTAGGCAGCCGAAATGTTTTGTTCTTTTGTTTACCTGTCAGTTTCCTGGTAATTTTTAGTGGGGGCGGGCTGGGGGGGGAACGTGTGAAAACGTAACATTTAACGTCTAATAACCATTTTTTCCTGTAAACATGGTGTTTTATCGTGAAATTGGTGCGCCCCTCCCCATTTTGGTCGACGCCCCCCCCCGGTAAATTTGGCCTAAAAATATGCCAAGTTTCTGAATGCTGATCAGTTTAATTTATTTCCAGATGAAAAGCCAGTAACTGTGTCCGCCTCACCGAAACCCTCGTCAGTGAAACGACGACGCACGGCCGACGAACGAACTACGGACACCGAGGAAAATGATTCTGTTTTGGCCTCTGGTATGAATTTACAACTAGAGATTTGCGCTTAGTCTTACATAAACACATTTTTGTGACAGCTTGCTAATTTTTTTACAATGATTGACTGAAATCTTATCAGTTTTGCTTTGCTGTCATGTCATTTGGGTTTTCCACTAGATAAAGTAACAGGTTAAGCATGTTTAAGATTGGCTTTAGCATTGTCTGACCGTACCTTGTACTCTAGACATTAAAAATGTAATAGTTCCTTACATGTACACGAGGTCTCGGTCTGGGGGGGCTTGTCCCGAAATTTTCGACACTTTAGGGGGGGCTTGTCCCGATGCGAAAAATTCCAATTTTTTGCCAAAAAATGGGAAATTTTTTGCGAAATTCCTATATTTTTAGCGATTTTTTCTTTTTTTTGGTCATTTTTGAAGCATTTTACGGCGATCTGAGGCGATTTTGGGGTTTCAGAGACAGGGGCTTGTCCCGACGAGTCAAATCTGAGAGGGGGCTTGTCCCGCAATTTCAAATCGGGGGGGGGGGCTTGCGCCCCCCCCCCAGACCCCCATGTACATCTGTGTTCCTTTCTAAAGCTAAAAAATCCGAAACTTTTTTCAGCCAATAACACAGATGAGACACCAGAAGTGGCACAAGAAGCCGAAGAGGAGATGGAAGTTTCCACAGAAGAAAATTCAGCTGACAAGATGGAAGAAACTGTTGAAAATGGAACGCCGAAACCGATGCAGAAACGAATCATGAAAACTCCGAAATCATCGCGACAAAGCTTGGAGCAGCCGCCGTCCGGAAGAATGACTAGACGCTCCCAAAAGGCGGCGGCTACCACACCGACAGATAGTGCCCTGGCCATTCGTAATGGCAGTGATCCTGCACATACAAATGGTTCAGCCGCGCCGACTAAGGATAAACATGGTTTAAATGGTATTGTTTAGTATTTGGCGTTTTGTTAACTCTAAGGGTTGAAAAGTAGTTGACAAACAATCTGAGTGTGGTCCGTAAAGGCGCAAGCTTGGTTCGTTTGTATTTTGTCCGTATAAGGCTGTTCGATTATAGGCCATCGCCAAAAATTTTGCAGTTCTCGAAATTCAGATTTTCCTAATGGCTGCTTTTCGATATTTAAGCTTCGCTATTAAATTACTTGAAATCTTTCTTGGAAGACTGTTAACCTCAATTATTCTCTCTGTTCTCCAAACTTAAACCCGATCGACTGCTACTGCTTGAAGACCTGTTTTTTCGGATTATGTTCTTTAAATTATTAAATTATTCAAGTATTATTAATTAATTATTATTAAGTTATTTCTATTTTTAATTTCAGGTGCTGTGGCCGACAAGCCAATGGAGAGAACGCCCGAAGCCAAGAAAAGTCAGGCGACCGCTGAGGACAATAATTTCGGCTCTCAAAGCTCCACCGGGTCCTGGATGTCCTCTTTCCGGGGGATGGTCAAAGGAATTGTTAGCTCGGTGTTTAAAGGTGATCATTATGGATTTGACCACTTTGGCTTATTTGAGGTTATGGGTGTCTGAATCAGTTAAGTACGGTCTGACATACTAATAGATGACTGGCATTGTGAGTATTAAATAAATTCTGCTAAGATATTCGGTGTTCATTCGTATTTATTTTTTAATTTTTATTATGACTTTACATGTATATAGTTGTAGCTTTAGTGTTTGTGACCGGCCGGGATTTTTGGCCGGCCGGCCGGCCTCGGCCGAAAAAAGCCGGCGTCGACCGGCCAGCCGGCCGGCTAAAATCTGCCGGCCGGCCAGCCAGATTCAATCGACTGACAAAATTAGGCCTGCATAACAATCCGGCAGGCTAAGTTTATGCCAAAATGACACTTTGAACTTGGATCAACTGGTTTTATCCAAAAATTCGGCCGCTCCGGCCGGCCGGCCGACTTTTACCGGCCGGCCAAACTTCTCCGCCGGCCGGCGGCTTTCGCGGCCGGTCACAAACACTATAATATGATTGTACTATCATTCATTCATTTATGTGTTTTGACTCTCTTTTGTATTAGTTGTTTGAAGCTTTCTTTTAATGCTTCTGAGAATCTGATAGTTTCTCTTACTCACGCTCTGACAGAATTATA
Source organism: Trissonchulus sp. WLG1_4 (assembly GCA_030248245.1). NCBI lineage: Eukaryota > Metazoa > Nematoda > Enoplea > Enoplida > Ironidae > Trissonchulus > Trissonchulus sp. WLG1_4. Next base: position 117,969 of record JASANF010005335.1, read on the forward strand.
AGCTTATTTTTGTTTTTTCTTTTTTAGATAATTCAAGCAAAACTGCCAATGGATCTACATCTGACGTGGAGAGAACGTAGGTCTCCTCCGCTTAATAGTTGTTTAGTTAATAGTTTATTAAGGATTTTTTAGAAAAGTTTCCGCGTGAACTTAATGTAATCTTAGGTTCACACTATTTTACTCTCCACGACGAATATATTATACTTCTCCTTATTTTCGTGACGTTTACATAATATTCATTCACTATTAGTAAATAAATACAGCCTGTAGTGGATACTGTTACAATATAATACAATACAATACAATACAATATTTTTGATAGATTAAAAAGAAAACTGTGGGAGTAGTTTTGTGAACTTCTATTATTTTGTTTTGCTTCTTGTTATTAAGGTGGTAGTTACGTTTTCGCAGCTTTTTTCAATGTTCTATTTTGTAGCAATTACTAAATTTACAAGCGGTCTTTTGCATATTATTAATAAACTTATTTTTTACAAAATTGCAATTTTTCAAGAGTCGATGTTACTCATAGTGTGCATGCCAACAGTTTTGGTGAAGCTTATAAGCTCAATTTTATGCATTTTCCCCCGTATTTCGTTATTTCTTCACTGTGGTAACAAAATTCCGCATACAGACAAGCAATTTATACCAAAGGCACGTTGATGTGTTATAAAAGTGCTGGTATGCTTAAATAAACGTAATAATTTAGCAGATTTTTACAGTGAGCAAAAGTTTGCCTCAAATTTTTCTAAAAAGTCAAGAAACGGCAGTTTTTATGACTTTGGTAGGCTGTAACTAAAAAAACTAGTCAACCTTTTCGCTCAATTCGAAAAAGGTATAGGGCAAATTTATTTGGCTACTGTCTAATATGCTTTCTTTGCATTCTTATGAACTGAACAGGATATTGGTTACTTCAACTGAAATCACTCATTGTGCATAGAAATGACGGATTTTTGAAAATTTTTTAATTCCGTTAAATAGGGCCTGAGTGGGGGCAGCTAATATTACATTAAGCACAGTTTTCCCGTACCCGTTGAAAAAATGGCGGACAAAAGTTTAAAAAATGACGTTTCAGGAGACTGAAGAAAATTTGCAATTTTTGAAGGGGTTTATTAACACTGCCAATGCTCTTGGCTGCTGTGACATATACTAACCAAATTTTGCGGGTATAATAGATGCATAATGGACTATATACATGTAAATTATGGTGCCAAGTGGTTTGTGGTATTTTGTGATATTGGCATGAGAAGTCAGAATTGAGGTAAAAAAACTTCAAAGTTACAGATCGCCTAGAACGACTAGGACTAACAGAAATATATCATATTTTAGTTGAAAATATTCTTAAAATAAAATGGGTTAGACCTTTTTTGAATGGCTTTTCTGAGTACTGTAAGAGCCATAATAATTTGCATACAATTTTGTAAGTCCTCAAAAAATACATAAAAAATCCAGTTTTTGAGCTATAAATTAGCATTAAAAGTTTGAATCAATGTCAAAATTAGCTGAAATATTGCTATTTACATTCGCAATGTCCGTGCCAAAATTGATTAAGTTCGATCAAGTAACTTTTGAATTATTGCCAAAACTTCGAAAACGTAACTACCACCTTAAATGATTTTTATGTTTTCAGAGTCACCAAATCCAAGACCGGTCACTTGACCAAGACTGCCATTGATGCTGATCAAACTATTATTGTAAAAATTTTATTTTATGTCTTGAATTTGCTCTGGTTGTTATTATTGTATTGCATTTTATTTTTTGTTTATATTGTCTTCTGTCCTTCATAGACTTAGCTATGGCTACGAAACGGCGTAGGCTTATTCACTACATTATTTTGTTTGTTTTTTCAGGATGCGGGTCAGAAGCGTTTCGGCGTGGAAGAGTGTAGCACCTGCAGCATGGTCTACAACCCGTCTGTGGCCCAGGATCTACAGGAGCACCAGCAGTACCACACCAAATGCGTCACTGCCCTCAAAATACAGCCAAAGGTATGCAATGAATATTGATAGTTTAATTGATTTATTGTTAGATTTTATTAGCTGTGCATTTTGATTGGTTATTTCTGATATATAAAGCCCGGTTCACACTGACGCTCAAGTTTTAAGTTTTAAGGTTTTAAGGTTTTTAGTTTTAAGGATCGTGTTCACACTGCAGTTTTAAGGTTTTGAGTTTCAACGTTTTATGGTTTTAAGAAAAAGCGTTCACATTAGAAGCAGCAGTTTTAAGGTTTGATGGCTGTTCACACTGGAGTTTTAAGTTTCAGCTAACTTTTTAAAAGGAGTAAATTTTGTCAAAACGTACAGTGTGTGTTAAAAACTCTGAGGTTACCAATCTCACGTTTCTTGATTTGAAAATGTTAGTATAGTGTCTGTAGTATACTCTTCCCTATTAATATGTACTCTTGGTTCTGTATATATGTTGCCAAAAAAATTCGATCAGCTGTTTTTAGGTTAGATTGAGCATAACCTTTGAAAGCTAAGATACTAAGACTCCAAAAACTTTTCGAATCAATCAGCATTTCAAACTCTCTGAGTCGTTGGCTGTGTGTGACACTCCGTTAATACGTGCATGCTAGTATATGCGTGTTTTGCAAACCCCGTGCGCTTTTCGGATTGGGAAAGGTTTATTGTTATAAGGTTTTTGCTCCTTTTTTTTTTTGCTTTTTTTTTTTTTCTGTTTTTTTTAAAATAAGGGGAATTAATGGAAAATAAATACATATGTAGCTGCTACCGATTCCCACCGAACCCTCAAGCTCAAGTTCATCCAAAGGACGCTGTAGAGAAGTTTGAAGAATCAGAACATGACTTGGCACGAAAAAGGTGCTTCTGACTTGCAAACTGTTCATCAAAGTGATAACATAGCGCAATCAAATCAGCTGATCAATTTGACCACTAGAAGTGAGCAGTGAGCACGTGACGCGCGCACCACGTCTGTGATTGGCTGTTTCTGAAAACTGATTTTAAGAGATAAAATATATTCATCTCCAGTTTTAAGGTTTTAAAGATGCTTAAAACCTTAAAACTTAAAACTGTGGACGACAGTGTGAATGCTCCGCCTTAAAACCTTAAAACCCTAAAACTTAAAACCTTAAAACTGCAGTTTTAAGGCTCAGTGTGAACCGGGCTTAATTGTTTTTTAGGTGTGAATCAGGCTCACCTACAGCCGTTTGAGTTTGGTTATAGATACTAATATACTACTATGGTAGAGTAGTTCCGCAAACAAAAAAAAAGAACAAAACTAAACATTTTTTTCATTCATCTATTCATTAATAATTATATTTAAATTATTAGTGCATTTGATAACTCATCGCTATTAAAGCTATTTCTTCTAGTCTAATTCTAATTTTAGTTTTAGTCGAATATTGGCCAATGTAAATAATTGTTATGACTGACCCTATAATTTTGTGATAGGCGTGGCAGTCGGTGGAGATAGTGGCGGAATACTCCGATGGCTTCGTTTGTCGAGTTGTGGAAAGCGATCGACGAAAGTTTGCCATTAAAAAGGTTGGCGAGACATTGAGAGCAAGCACAGCGTAAAAGCGCCAACTTTGATAATAATATGTTGATAATTCCTAGAGGACATTGTGTCTGACTTACAGAAAAGATTGAGACGGTATTGCTTTTCGATTGAAATGGAAGGTAAACTTTGCGCGTCAAAGTTTCTGGACTCAACTTGAATTTGTGCTAACAGACTTGTTTGGAATTGAAAAAATTGTTGCTAGTATTTTTAATTTTTGAAAATTGAAATTTGAAAGTTGAATTATTCTTAATTTTAGTATTGGACAATATTGGATTATTTAATTTCATATTTTAGAAAGTTGAATTATTTATTTGCAGGTTGAGGAAGTTTGCGCCATTGTGGACGGGGAACTGGGATTTCCAGCCAATTCTCCCCTCTGGCGAAATAACAGACAAGTACGAGTAAAATGCAGAGAAATGAGCTAATGACTGGTAGAGGTAAAAGTACCCTGACTCTGACATGAAGCATCCGTCACTGATTTCCATGGCTCATCTCAATTTAGGATGTCATTAAGCGGCAGCGGTGTCACTTCAGCGTTCACTAGCGACTACATTGACCCTGTTAGCTTTCCACTAGGGGTGATCCAGAATGAAATTTCGGGGCGGCAAACAATTTGTGAAATTTCTTAAAGCAAGATTTTTTGGGTCGGATTATAAAAAAAACAAAAGGTACAATAATTTGTGTATAATTCCCCGATTCCCCTTGGAGAAAATTTCGAAGGGGAAGGGGGGCCGTCGCACCCCCCCCCCCCTCCCCTCGCCCTAGATTCGCCAGTGTTTCCCACTTTGCCGAGGTACCTATTTCTTCTAATGGCCAGGGTGGATTGCTGAGTGATAGTACCCTGCTCAGTCCACTCAGGTTTATGATTTTAACGTACATGGCTTTATAGTTATATCGAATTGATATTATGCAATTATATATTTATTTCCCCTTACAGGTTGCTATATTTAGTGCCAAGTTGCACCTTTCAAAGTCGAAAACTTTTTGGATGCCTTTCCGACTACTTTGCTAATTTTTTCTGATCGTTTCAGGTATTTGTTTTCATCGAAGCAAAGAAAGAAACTAGAATCGTTGGTTTCTGTGTAGCGGAGACTGTCACTTCCGTGAGTTCCTCACAATCTACATAGTTATTCATTATGTTTCGATGTGCGTTTTATACTTCGTGCGCTCTCTACGTTGGTGGATTAATTTGGCTTTTAACAGTTTTGTCGTGTAGCTTGCATATTATTATCAGGTTATCGTAGTATTCTAGTCCTTAATAATACAACATACTAGAACTAGGGTACTAAAAATATAGTCTACTCCTCGTGAGTGGCTTAATATGTGAAGTCCATTTCGTACCAAGCCTTTACAGCACAGTGTCGTTCCCTCAATGTCATCGGGACTGCTTTTTTGTTAAACTTGAGTTTACGTCCAAGTTTCACGGGTTTTTCGCTATTAATCTGAGCGTTTATTTTTCAGGCGTACGCGTATATGGGCGCTGGTCAATGTGCCGAGCGTTCCTCTCAGTGCCGCATTGGCATCAACCGCCTGTGGGTCTGGCGTCCGTTGCGCCGCAAGCGTATTGCTGCACGTCTGTTGGAAGTGGCGTGGTAGGTTATGGATGGGTCTGTTGATAAAATTAATATTAAAATAAAAGTAGTGACGGGAGAATATGTTTGGAGATACACGGTGACATGGCATTAGAATCACAGTAGTTTAATGCAATCTTTATTTACAAAAAGCGAAATTATTATTCCGAATCGATATTGTCTGGATATTAGAGTTTTGGAGAGTCTTGTGTGAAATAGACTGACTGCTCTGTCAGCGTTATCACTTTAATAGCTAATCTGCTTTAGAACCTTGTTAATATCAACTATAGCTTTTTTTAATTTTCAAGTGTTATTATGCATCAATAAGCAAGTATGATGATGATCGATTCACACTTATAGCCGGATACCCAGTAAGTCACCAAATAATCACGCCATACTGATCTTATGCATTTTGGTAACGTGATCATTTTGAACAAGCCTGAACAGGTCTACGGCTGTAAGTCTGAATTGACCCTTAATACTAAAGTCTGACCAAACATTGCTGCACCCTGAGACAAAAAGAAAGGGGCGATTTCATTTTACGTAAAGAACTAATTGTGGGCATCAAGAGTACAAAGTGTAGTCACGAAAATCACATCGCTTGTTTCGTCTCAGGGTTTAGCAGTTTTTTGGTCAGAATTTAATTAGTCACACTGGTTGTATTTCCAGTGGCTGCTTTTACATGGGAGAATTTGTGGACAAAGCATTGGTTGCCTTCAGTGACCCCACGGAGCTGGGAAGAAAGTTTGCTCAGAAATTTGTTGGATCCGGAAACTTTTTGGTCTATCGACCGTTTTAATAAATCCTCGACACTCCATTGGGATTCATAAACTATTTGGAGATTTGACTTAAAACCAGCAAGGAGAATTTAGAGTGGCATTTTAGTAGCTCGTTACGACTACATTCTTAATATAGCGAACTCCGAAAATTGGAAACGGGTCGTTATTATTACGACTTAGTCATTTAGTCTTTAATTTGTGAATCCCAACTAATCAGAGTACTTATTAGCTTGTGGTCAGTTCATACTTCATAATATGGTTTTTTAGTTTTATATTTGTGTAAACGCGATATATATGGCGTTTTTTTCATTTTTATGGTGTGTTGACACTTTATTTTCACTGCGGTTTTACATTTTGCCTGTTAATTTCAATATGCTTCGTCATTTTATTATGCTTTTGATTATAGGCTTCATTTAAATCTGATTTTGAAATTTTTGATTTCCTAAATGTTTGTGAGTTGTAGAGTTCCCGTGGGAACCCCTTTGTCCCCTGTGATTCCAATTTGTGAAAAGCTACCATCCACTTCCCCAAAATCTCGATTATTGTGTGGCTCGAATTCCACTCTGATTAGTGATTATGCTATTGTGTAGTTTTAACTTTCAACTATATTGATAAAAGTTACAATAATGCTATATTGCTTTTAGCGTGTTACATGCGTGAAACTATGAGCTAAAATTCGTTGTAGCACACGGCAGCTCACTTTTTTAATAAACAATGACTGTAAGATACGTTAGCAGATTCTGCTGTCAAGCGTTTTTCTTTTCTCAGATAATATCAAGCATAAGTATATTTATATTGAATAAGCGAATTTTGGTATCATTAAGGAACCATTTTTTAAACTCTGTATTTCTTCTCTTCTGTGCGGAAACGCTTCTATGTATTTTTTCAGTCGCTGTCCTAGGTTTGCTTACATATTTGACTTCCTCAATTTTGCACTGTAGTCTCACAAAAATTAATTTCAATTTCACAGTTTTGGTCACTTACGGTGGTAGTTCCATAATCGCAGGGACACTTTTTTCTGACAGACACTGTGAGTAAAGAGACTATGATTTTCTTAAACTACAACAAAAACACCCAGTCCATTTTTTATTTGGTGTAAAATACCATGATGGTTAAGACTAGCTACCACGTTGGCTTACTAAACTGTAAGCCAGCGGACTAGCTAGTCTTTACTTTGGATTTTATAAGTGATCAAAACGTGATAGTAAACAGTTTTGAGTCTTGTTTCGAAAAATTGCAGCCATTTTATTCCTGCTTTACTTGTTGTTTTAAAAAAGAGGTTTGAAAAAAGCCTCACGTAAAAAAACTGTGATTCTGGAACTACCACCTTAAGTCGTTGTGTAAAATAGTCTTTGAGCTGTGTAGTTCATATGCGTATGGTTTTTTTAGCCATTCCCTTGTTGCCTTCCAATTTTTGTGCTCTTACCTTACCTGTGTCTAAGGGATTCGTTTAATTTGTTACTTTTCGCCGCTGATGGGGCATTTTTTTAGCTGTTTTGTACAGTGCAGTAAAATTGTTTTTAATTTGTTTTTGCGTTTTTGTTGATGGGTTGGGTTGATGGTTGGTTGGTAGTGAGTGATCCATAGTAATCTTAAGTAAAATATCTAGATACCATTTTTTTAAATTAGTGAAAAACAATATATACTGTTTTTGAGAAACAGTTGTTTATAAATCACTATATTTTGTAAAAATAGCCAAAAAAGTGTCAAAAACACCACTTTTTTTGGTATAACCATAGTGTAACTGAATATGAAGAGCCTATAATTTGCCAATATGTTGGTCTAGAATAGAAGTGCCTCATACGTGTGCCAAATATCAAAGTTAGCTGTTGGTTCCAGCGAATCGCGACAGAAACTGCAAATGCGAAACCACCACCTCTAGTCGTTCTGTAAAATAGTATGAGCTTTGTAGCTCACATGCGTATGTTTTTTTTTTATTTTAGCCATTCTCTTGTTGCCTCGTGCCCATTTGTGCCCACCCCCACAAATTGGACCCCCTTTCCAAATCTTGGCAGGGGTACCCGCCCCCACCTTTTGGACCCCGGTGTGAAAATTGACCCTAGTGCCAGATTACTAAAATTTAGCTCCAAATGCAGGTTTCGGCCAATCAATGGCCTGTTGGGGCTACTCAGCCTCAACTTTTGGCTTGTTGGGTTGCCGACCCCTGCAAAGCAGGGTAAAACCCATTGTATTTATATTTAAGTATGCTTTTGTTGGTTTTTTTGAAACATCAAAGGTTCCCCCTTGTAAACTTGAAAAAATTTGGTAATAGATTGTTATAAGAACTTTTTTATTCATTACTATGCCATTACCAAATTTTATTCAAGTTCACAAGGGGGGACCCTTGATGTTTCAAAAATCAACAAAAAGCATACAGAAAAATAAATACAATAGGTCGTAACTCGTGCGTACCCTGCTTTGCAGGGGTCGGCAACCCAACAAGCCAAAAGTTGAGGCTGAGTAGCCCCAACAGGGCTCTGATTGGTTGAAAACTTTTGACCAATAGGGCCTGATTTGTGGGGTTGCACTCTGTGTAAGTCGCACAAATGCACAGGATTTTTAGCCCCCCCCCCTTACCAGTGCGCGCGGCTATTGCTTCCACCCCCCTCTGTCATTTAAAGCGACGGAGGGCATGCAAAACACTTCCTAATAAAACCAAGCCCCCCCCCCCTTACGTATGGCTCTGACAGCTAATACCCCCACCCATCGGCTAAGACCGCGCAAAAGGATCGCGCAAGGGCCGCGCAGGCACCGCGCAAGATATCTTGCGCGAGGCCATCCAACTACCCCCACCCATCTACCACGATCGCGCAATAGGATCGCGCAAGGGCCGCGCAGGCATCGCGCAAACTATTTTGCGCGAGGCCATCCAACTACCCCCACCCATCTACCAAGATCGCGCAATAGGATCGCGCAAGGGCCGCGCAGGCATCGCGCAAACTATTTTGCGCCAGGTCATCCAACTACCCCCACCCATCTACCAAGATCGCGCAATAGGATCGCGCAGGCATCGCGAAGCTATCTTGCGCGAGGCCATCTAACTACCCCCACCCAGCTACCAAGATCGCGCAATAGGATCGCGCAAGGGCCGCGCAGGCATCGCGCAAGCTGTCTTGCGCGAGGCCATCCAACTACCCCCACCCATCTACCACGATCGCGCAAGGGCCGCGCAGGCATCGCGCAAACTATTTTGCGCGAGGCCATCCAACTACCCCCACCCATCTACCAAGATCGCGCAATAGGATCGCGCAAGGGCCGCGCAGGCATCGCGCAAGCTATCTTGCGCGAGGCCATCTAACTACCCCCCCCCCATCTACCAATATCGCGCAATAGGATCGCGCAAGGGCCGCGCAGGCATCGCGCAGGCTATCCTGCGCGAGGCAGTCCAACTACCCCCACCCATCTACCAATATCGCGCAATAGGATCGCGCAAGGGCCGCGCAGGCATCGCGCAAGCTATCTTGCGCGAGGCCATCTAACTACACCCACCCATCTACCAATATCGCGCAATAGGATCGCGCAAGGGCCGTGCAGGCATCGCGCATGCTATCGTTGCAAATCTTAAGAAACAAAAAACAACGGTTCTGGGTGGATTCGAACCACCAACCTTCAGCTCGAAAGACCGACGCACTGCCACTGTGCCACAGAACCCTGATAACATCAGTCGTTAATTTCGCTTGATAAAGTTTCGTGTCGTCCTGAAGTACAATAACAAAGTTTATCTTGGTAGCTTTTGACTGATTCTAACTATAGTCTTGCCCAAAAACAGGTTAAACATCCAAAACAGAATAGGAGTGTCATCTGGTTTATTCACGTTTAGTATATAATGCGCTGTTTTGTCATTTGAACAGAAGTGTCTGTGGCTCAGGTGCTAGAGCAATTGCATCCCGTGCAATAGGTCGGTGATTCGATACCGCCCAGACACTGTTCTTTTGCATTATTATTTATCCGCGAAGTCTTTTCTTCAAAATCGTGTCCTCAGGACTGTCCTCCCAAAACACTGTCCTGTCTTGTAAACTAAATCCAAGATCCCGTACGTATTGGAGCACCATAGCTACAGGTACGTAGAAATTCGGTTAGTGCGCGACACCTACCGAATGTAAACAAAGCACATGCCAGCATGTCTGGCCTGGCAGGAAGTACAATATGGAGAATGGAAAGCGGCGCGCAGTTTTCACTGCGCGCGCCCTTGCGCGATCTTGCGCGTCGCGCAATGGAAGTCTGCGCGGCTCTGTGCAACTTACACAGAGCTCGAACTGATTTGTGGGGGGAGTATCCCTGCCACGTTTGGGACCGGGGTCGGGTTTGTGGGGGGGTGTACCCCTGCCAAGGTATTGGACCGGGGTCCAATCTGTGGAGGGGGTGCTATGGTCCAATTCGTGGCCTGTTTTTGGAGTTAATGGTCGCAGGTTGTAATTCTGACCCCTGCCAGGAGTTGGTCGAGTGTCATACTCTTCTTATTATGCACAAGCATTCTCGATAGTATATTACATACATATGTAAGGCTTCACCGGGAGCACCCCCCATCCTCCCATACACTCAAACACTCACCTTTTACTTATTTTCACTTGTGAACAAACGGTCAATATAATTCTCGTATTGTGTAACGTTTGTCAGTGACTTGGCTTACAAGCTAGTCAGTGTCTGGAGAGTGTACGTGAAAGGCGGTGGGTATTATTCGGTTTGGGCACAGTTTAATGTTTTCTTTTGTGTTGGTTTCGCCACAAGTGGCTGGTACTTGCTAGCCCGTTATTCCTGTTGTGCCACAGCACAACAGGTCTTTAATTTTGATTTTGTCAAATGACACTGGTTGGCATGGTCAGTGCGTGTGTTTAGTTCATTCTTTGTCGAAACTGCGCGTCTGCAACAGACTTTTGCAGCAGTATTGACCAGCACTGTATTTGTGTGCGTTTGTTTAGCTCATGTATTCGTGTTAAGACAGCTGCTGTCACATTACTATAGTCTGCAGTCTGCTTTGTGATCTAATACCGATGTTAATAATAACAATTTCGAATATTTACGTACATGCGATATAAACCAAAACACATGTCGTATGCCTAAAGTTCTCCACAATTTTTTTCAGGCAGCTGATTGGCTTTTATAGAATTCGCAACGACTATGTATGTATTAGGGTAGGTACTTAGTTGTAACTGACGACTTCTACTATATTATGTAGATATCATAGTAACTGTAAATGGGTGCGTGCATTAACCGTGCCCAGCTTCACAAAGCGAGAAATAAGGTTAATGCTGAAAAAGTTTTAGCTGCACAACAGGTTTTAACTGACCTGTGGTCAGTTTACTTGAAAATTTGTGCTTCGTACCAAGAGTACATAATAGGGAAGAGTATGACACTCTTCCCTATTCTAGCTAATCGGCCGGAACGATGCTCCGGCCGAAATAGCCCTTTTACGTCTTGATTTCAGGGGGGGTACCCCCCCCCTAGAATCATGACATGTCTTGATTTCAGGGGGGGACCCCCCCCCCTCAAATCCCGGAAGTGTCTTGATTTCAGGGGGGCGGGTACCCCCCCCCTCGTTTCAGCACACTGCCAGAGCAAATTCGGTGGTGTCTTCATTTGAGGGGGGTACCCCCCCCCCGGTTTCAGCACACTGCCAGCATGAACTCTGTGGTGAGCTGGTAACGTGCTGAAACGAGGGGGGGGGATGTCTTGATTCTAGGGGGGGTACCCCCCCTGAAATCAAGACGTAAAAGGGCTATTTCGGCCGGAGCATCGTCCGGGCCGATTAGCTAGGATAGGGAAGAGTCACGTAGGGATGTTTAAGTTACAGACTTTTAAATCAGTTAAGTTATAAGTTAGGTAAGTTATTTGCGCAAAATTTAAATCAGTTAAGTTAGGCAAAATTAAATCAGTTAAGTTATCAGTTAAGGGGGTAATTGCGTTTTTAGGTGTTTTTTTGAAAAGCCATAGCTCAGCGTTAACAAATTCAAATCACAAGCGGTCTTTTGCATTAGGTAGAACAATATCTCTCCTAAATGTATGCCATGCATTGAAATTTGACCTATGATTTTGTTTCCAGTATAAGCGACTAAAGAAAGGTCCTTTCCAAAATATTACAATTTTTTACAAAAAGTTTGCGCCACAGCTCTGAATCATACGATTCCCTGCTGGGGCTGAAAGTTGGTACGGTTATTGACATGTTTAAAATCCCCAGGCATGTCCCCCACTTTTTTAATAACTAGTCAATTTACTGAGAAAATAGCTAAAAAGCAAACGCACCGAAAATTTAAGATATTTTCTTGTAATGAAAACCCTCTAAAAATGTCCACAGGTGAAATTTCGAAAAAGTGAGAGACATGCCTGGGGATTTTGACCTTTACAGTACTGTCCCAAAAATTCATGCTCAGGCGTCACTTATAACTTGAGTACTGGTGGCGCAAAGTTTAGATAGAAATCACAAAAACCTCGAAAACGCAACTACCACCTTAAGTCAACTTAACTGATAACTGATAACTTTAACTGATTTTAATTTCAGTTACATGGTAAAAATTTTGAAAAAATTAGAATCCAAAATTATCACTCAAAATCCACTTTTTAAGTGTTTTATGGTTTTTAAATTATATATTAATGTCTATAAATTAGATTTATGACAATTGTGATCAGTTTTATTAAAATGGACCGACTACCGAGTACCGAGGTATATTTGTGCTGTTTTAATTCCTCTAGATACCTAAGTGGGTACCAGCCTCGGGCCTATTGTGCTTCAACAATATAAAAATTTGCTCACCAATGTTCAAATTCTTTCTAAAAGTTAGTCATTAACGAACACGTCAGAACTAAATTTTGAAAAAGAGTTTAGAATTTTCGTACTACGGCACGTAATTTTTTAAATATCCAAATAGCCCATGGATACCGTCAGGCCTCAGCCTACAGCCCACACAAATATCAAACAGGAGCTAAAATAAGTATCGAGTGACACATTAACGACGCAATCTCACGTAGATAAAAGGATGCCACAATCTGATCAGGTCACACACAGGTGATCGTTAATCACTTTTCATGGAACCCTTTAGATGCACCCAAGGTGTCCCGCTTGGGTTGTTTTTTGCCGCTAATAATGTGCACTGCAGCTATCTATTGCGCTACCAAACTGAAGGGTTATCATATTCTTTTCATTTTACTTTATATAATATAACATATGCTATATGTGGCTAAAATGCATCAAAAAAAGAAACGTGCACACTTAACGGAAGCACATGTCTGCATTCAATAGTTCAGGTCACAGCTGAACTGAAATTCTTTAAATCAGTTACACGCAGAACTGAATTTTTATTTTCAGTTATGCGCTTAACTGAAAATGAAATCAGTTTTGACGCTTAACTGAAAATAAAATCAGTTTTGATGCTTAACTGAAAATAAAATCAGTTAACTGATTTAAATCAGTTTTTCGAGTCTAAAGTCAGTTAAGTTATCAATTAAAGTTAAGGCTCAAAATAATTTCAGTTAAAGTTAAAGTTAACTCCGAGAAATTAAATCAGTTAAGTTATCAGTTAACTTTAACTGATAACTTTTTTAAAAAAGTTATCAGTTATCAGTTAACTGAAACACCCCTAGAAGAGTGTCATACTCTTCCCTATTATGTACTCTTGTTCGTACTTACTGAAGGTTTTGCCGCAGACTGAACTTGTTTTTATATTAAATTCCTCATTTTACACAGGTGTTTTGTGTGTCCTCTTGCGTACTAGGTGTGGCCTAATTTTAGGCTTAGTCTTAGGTGTAGCCGCGTCACTGTTACGTTACGTTAGGTTGAGCCATTCGTAAGCGCCCCTTGACTACGGCCTTACACATATGTAATGTGGTATGGCTATTGTGGATGTTTTTCGCACTGACAAACGTTATTTGTGATAATTTATATCGCCGCTATTTTGGCTAGGTATTCCTATGTTGAACTGCGGCGATCGCCCTTCTATACCAAATCGCCAGGTACCTGAATGGGGGTCGTCGCTAATTCTATTCGTCAGTTTCGGTGATAAAATAGCTTAAAGTCCACAGTATTGAACACACTCATATATAACTCGAGTTCTGTGGATATAAAACTACAAAGTTTACATACATAGAAATAACAAAAACCTCAAAAATGCAACTGCCAACTACCCACTGAACTAATACAAATTCAGGGCAAAAATTCTGGTTGTCTGACTGAACAACTTTGTTTTGGACCGGGTCAGCAGCAGCACCCTTGACTCGGTGACTCGGAGCGAAAAGTGACCAGAACTTACCCGGTGACCCGGTTCCATCTCTGTTTCCTGCACCTGCGAGATCGTATTGCGACCTTTAGTTTCCCAAGGAGTTTAGACTTTGGAGAGACGCTCATACAGTGATATTGTTAGTTTATTTTGTTGTGGAACTATCATGATCTGTAACTGCCGCAGAGGCAGAATGCAAATATCCAGCTCCAGGCTCCAGAGCGAATTCGAACCACAGCAATTCTGATCATTAATGCTGCATCGGTGAGTTGAACAATAATTTCTAATTCTAACTAGCCAAGGCTCACGGAGTCGTAATGTTTATGTTACGTAATCCTCATTAGGGTTTTATTGTGGCCGGTTTTAGTTGTTTTTGTAGTTTTATTGTTGCTATTGGCGCAGGGGTTTTATTGTTTCGTAAAAAGATTACAGGGGGCTTTATTCAAGGCTGGGGCTTTAAAATAGGTAAGGTTAGGTAGTAAGGTCATATATAACTGTAATTTTGATGTTTTATGACAGGATGTGAGTAAAAAAGTGTCGGCATCTGGCTGTTTGAGTTCATTATGTTCAATTATGCAAATTAACTCTATATCAATATTTAACTGGCATAAGGTACATAATATCAATTTGCTTATTGTTTTCCAACCATGGTATTATTACTTTGTGTTTTTTTCCTGTTGGGCCACAGCCCAACAGGTCTTTAATTTTGATTTTGGTATCTTAACACACTGCTAGCGTTAAAGTGTCAGTGTGCGGAGTGTGTTTTACACGTCTTTTATCTCATCTTTGCATCTGTCACAACGATAATGCCTTGTAAATTCAATGAGTTGTTGATTTCGTGGTTGTTAAGAAGGTAAAGCGAAAATGCAACAAGCGCGTTTTGCGAGCAAAGTTCAGTTAATTGTTGACAAATTCCGTTGCGAGTTGCGACATGCTTGCAATGCTGAAGATATTCTTCGAATATAAAACGCGGCACCAAAAATTTTTAAAGCCAAAATCTTATATTTAACAGGCCAACTGCCTGTCTTCAATCGCAACTTCTGGCAGATTAGGATAGCATAAACAAAAACGTTGGTTTTGAAAAATTTATAAATTGCCAGTAATTTTATTCGTTACCTACATGAAGCTGCAGTCCTGGTCAAAAAAGTCATAGTCAGAATTCGCGTAATTGGGTGTTCACTCTCACGTTGCGTTCGTCAGTTTAGGTTCTGGCTGGAAGTTGCGCGCGAAGTAGGTAACTCGATGACGATGCTGTGTAATGTGTATGAAGTTTGACGATGTCTAAATTTTGGCAAACCAACTTAACTGCATTGAATGGACACTTACTGGAGACCTAGACTCTTAAAACCTGAATTTTTAAAGCGTCCATGACGTGCATACAAAACTAATCTTCATAGAATGTTTATGCAGAATAATATGCATAGAATAATATGCATAATATCAAGAGTACATAATGGGAAGAGTATGACACTCTTCCCATCGGCCAGCTTGGCAGCGCGGTAGATGCGTTGCACAATAACGGCCAAAAAGGGTCCCAAACGGGACCCGGTCCCAAATGGGTACCTTGTACCCAAACGGGCCCTGCAGGTACCCAAATGGGCCCTCCAGGTACCCAAACGGGACCCAGGTACCCAAACGGGACCCAGGTACCCAAATGGGCCCTCCAAGTACCCAAATGGGACCCCAACGAATCTGATTGGCTGTTGGGGGTACCCAAACGGGACCCAGGTACCCAAACGGGACCCAGGTACCCAAACGGGACCCAGGTACCCAAATGGGACCTCTTTTTAAAGCCAACAGCCAATCAGATTGCAGCAGCCTTTAGCTCCGCCTACAATCAAACTACCGTAATCCCGCGTGCAGCAGCATACGTAGCGATGCCAATAATGCTGTTTTTTCTTGTTTTTTAGCATTTATATCATTTAAATTAGTATTAATTTTTAAATCCGATAAATCCGCGGATTTAAAATTGCACACATTTTATAGCCGAGTTAATTCATCTTAAAATTACGGGGATTTGCCAGATTTAGCACCTGGGTTGCCCTCGTATTTACGTTTGTAACTTTAGACTGCTTCTACCGTTTTGGATGTGTAATACACCCTTCCACAGCTCAGAAATTAGGCTTTTTAATGATGTAAATTTCAAATGTTGCACTTCATTGCCGTTTAAAAATACGGCCTAAGCTATGTTATAATGCTATCATCTAAGTATGCTTCAACTTTTTTGAAACAAAATGACTGTAATGTAAGTGCACGTCACCTCATATATGTTCATTATATATAGAGAATGTTATGTGAAAGGTATGATAGCTTGCTCAGTAGGCAATTCCGCCAGTCAATATGGGGTGGACATTGCACGCGATCCAAGAACAGCCAATACCGAAATGACAAGACAAGCTAACTAGTGACAAAAGTGCGATAGTTTTTATTATGTTGTTATTACTAAGGTAATTTCTAATGTTTTCCACATTCTTTGCGTTAAAAATCTATATTTTTAAATCCCACTGAAGTTGTAGCACCCTCAGAGTTTATAAATCCCCATAAAGCAGCCAACCGGCACAATTGTGGTAGTCTAACGGTTAAACTTTTTTGCGTCCGCTCACCGAAAATGTGTCGACTCGACACAAGTCAGTAACCTAATTTAGAGACTAGAAACGGCGGTTTGAGCAAATTAAGTTTTTCTTTTCGTTAATTTTCTTGTACGTTGACTAAATTTTACGAAAATTGCAAATCACTTGCAGATTAATAAGGTGCAGAATTAGTAAAACAGTTGTTTTTAAAGCTTTCCAGTTTTTTCCTATCCTACAGCTGAAATGAGTACTCGCTGGGTCTTTCCGTTATTCGCCCGCCAGCCGTAATTTCTGTTATACTTGATCAAATTTCATAATGTTGGTACCAAGCGACTCCCCTGGACCTCAGGACTTCGAAAATACATTTTAAAATTTTAAAAAGTTTCACTTTTTTCAAATTCTATTCCTGGAACGCTAATATTTGGTTTCCGGAATGCCGAAATAATCTTAAAACATCAAAATAGGCGTATGTTTACAGTGTAAGCAGGTATATGTATACGTAGTATAAGGTAGAAAGAATATGCATATGTAGGCATACCGCGAAAATATAAAATGTTCCCACGCTAGCAAAATGACTAAAACAGAATACCGGGATTAGTTTAAAGTGTTACTCTCCTAATGGCGATTCCTCAACTGAATTTGTTGCGCTTGTCGGGGCGTTGGCAGGACAAAATCATCAA
Source organism: Trissonchulus sp. WLG1_4 (assembly GCA_030248245.1). Taxonomy (NCBI): domain Eukaryota; kingdom Metazoa; phylum Nematoda; class Enoplea; order Enoplida; family Ironidae; genus Trissonchulus; species Trissonchulus sp. WLG1_4. The sequence goes on from JASANF010005335.1 coordinate 135,292, forward strand.
AAAGTTAAGTTTTATAACTTTTAAGTTGGATGTTTTATGATTTTGTTTTGGCATTCCGGAAACCAAATATTAGCGTTCCAGGAATAGAATTTAAAAAAAGTAAAAAAAATTTTTCACAATTTTAAAATTTTTTCAAAAAAGTGTATTTTCGAAGTCCTGAGGTCATGGGGAGTCGACTGGTACTAACATTATGAAACTTGGTCAAATATAACAGAAATTACGGCTGGCGGGGGAATAACGGAAAAGACCCTACTCGCCTACTCGCTCACCATAATGGGCGGGGGGATTTTCAGCCCCACCCCCCCCCCCCAGTTGGCAACCTCGCCCCCCCCCCCAGACAGGGTGCTTCACCCCCAGAATGTTTTAAGGTAGCTCAAGGTACCGACGGCAAAATCGGTGGCTCCCAAAGCTAAAATGGTGGCTCACGAAGAAAAAATGGGCGGAAAAGTTGGTTCGCGCCCACCCCCCCTCTCAGAATTGGCTAGCTGCAGTGCTCGCGCATGTCGCTCACTCGAATCATTTTAGGTGAGCGGACAAAAAATAAAGTTGCTCACCGTCAGTTTTCGAGTTACCATAAGTCACACTGACTGTCATTAAAATTACATTACCAAAAAGTGCAATTTCTGAGCTTTTGATTTGTGTGTTGAACGTTCAAAGCAGTTACGCATATCATAACCAAAGTTACAAGCGGAAATGATTAGTGACCCGAATGCACAAAGCCAAGTTGTGCAGTACAACAATCTGAAAGTTTTATCCAAAATTCACGGATTTAGCGGATTTAGCAGATGCGAGATTTAGCAGATTTAGCAGATTTAGTTAAAAAGCTTATCCAAAATTGTTTGGATGTATTGGAATTATCGGATTTAGGCGCGCGCTGAATCCGCTACATCGGCTATAAATACTGGAATTTTAGAAAAAGATTTAGCAGCGCTAAATCCGCTGAATCAAATTCGATAAATCCATTTTGGATAAGGGGGTAAGTTCGACCAAATTGCAAACTAAAAACTAAATCTTTCAAATTCACGACAATTCAAAAAAATCTGTCAAATTCTAGAAAATTTATTCTACCAAAATCGGGCAAAAAAACAAGCCACAACAGCTGGGCTCACGTTCAATATATTGCTGTCTTTAACCATCACTAAATAGGAACAATCGGACCATGATTCTTTACCTACTCACAAACATAGATGCAGCTGAAATTAGGTATATATTCATGAAAAACGGCATAAAATGGCAAAAAGTTAGCATTTTGAACAACGTCTGTTTTAAAAAATAAGCTTCATTAGTTTACCAATACTTTGTTTAGGTCCTATAATAAGTCTTTAGGGCAGCAAAATGCTAAAAAACAAGAAAAAACAGCATTATTGGCATCGCTACGTATGCTGCTGCACGCGGGATTACGGTAGTTTGATTGTAGGCGGAGCTAAAGGCTGCTGCAATCTGATTGGCTGTTGGCTTTGAAAAGAGGTCCCATTTGGGTACCTGGGTCCCGTTTGGGTACCTGGGTCCCGTTTGGGTACCCCCAACAGCCAATCAGATTCGTTGGGGTCCCATTTGGGTACTTGGAGGGCCCATTTGGGTACCTGGGTCCCGTTTGGGTACCTGGGTCCCGTTTGGGTACCTGGAGGGCCCATTTGGGTACCTGCAGGGCCCGTTTGGGTACAAGGTACCCATTTGGGACCGGGTCCCGTTTGGGACCCTTTTTGGCCGTTATTGTGCAACGCATCTACCGCGCTGCCAAGCTGGCCGATGGGAAGAGTGTCATACTCTTCCCATTATGTACTCTTGATAATATGCAATAGAATAATCCAAAATTAAAAAAACTGCTAGGTCCATACATGTACACGGGGTCTCGGTCTGGGGGGGAGGCATGTCCCAGGATTTTCAAATTTTTAGGGGGGCTTGTCCCGACTTTTCAGGGGTTTGAGCGGACAAAAACGCAAAAAGTTCAAATTTTTGCCAAAAATGGAGAAATTTTTGGCAAAATTTGGCTATTTTTAGAAAATTTAGCTTTTTGCTCATTTTTGAAGCTTTTTACGGCTATTTGGGGCAATTTTTGAGTGTTCGGGCACCTTTCTTTCAACATGAAGGAGGGGGGCTTGTCCCGGTGGGTCGAATCTGACGGGGGCTTGTCCCGGAATCTCGAATGTTCCCCCCCAGACCCCCCCCCACATGTACATCTGTGGCTAGGTCCATAATCCTAGATAATTCCATAGCGAGGAGTACAGGACATTGTTGAGGCAGTTGTTGTAAACTTCAAGTCCAGGCGTCCACTACAGTGCCAATGCTCACAAGGTCACCTGGATTACAATTACTGTCCGGCAGTCCCAGAGGGTGTATGCTCACGCTGTACACAATAATCTTGGCTATACAATACACTGGGCTATAATTATTACTGTATGACTATACAGCATAGCACACACTTACAATACACACACCCACACAACTAGTGCATTTTTACGACCTACCTAGGTGATCAATTCAAATTTACATAGTGAGCTAAGATACATGAGAATTCACATTTTGTAATATAGTATATACGCGGCGGCTGAGGCCGCCGCGTAAAAATCTGACAAACAGTAATCCACTAATCGACGATCTCCCCTCACGGTTACGGACCACCAAAATCACCACACGGCTACAGAGATCCGTGAATATCTGATGCTTCACAGTAATAATCATAGGTAATTAAATTTGAAATCGACAGTTCAGTACTATATTATGTATATATTAGTAAAGCAACAGCTACAGATTACAGAGAAACTTAAATTTACGAATGTATATAATTTCATCAGTAAACATGGAAGTTCAATAAGAGTATTCTTCATTTGATAACTTCATAGCCTTCCAAGTTCCAATTGCCCTGAGATTTTGCAGTTTATTTGGCTGCAAAAGGAGACGCTTATTTTGGGTACTATGTAAGTAAACTACATAAGAGGGTAATCGCTGGCCCAACAGATTTACGATGGCCTCTGGCCAATGTACTTAAAAACAAATGCTTGATGCTTAGTGAATGCTTTTGCCGAAAACTTAGCTTGTTTGAAACTGCTTTCAATTATTTAGCGGAAGCAATTATTTAGCTCTTTCATCAGTTCTGAAATTGTAAGAATAGGTATGTTATTTTGTGAATATTGCGGTGTGAGGGGTTAAGGGGATCTACTTCAAATCCCCCCTGAGATGGGGGCACCCTTCCTCATCCATCCTACCTTCCTTCTGACGGTCAAAAAAGTACCCCAAAAAAGACTTAAATCAAACGATTGCTAATAAAATTTTCGTCGCTAGAAATAACAAAGACTATCCATCTCTCCTCGTCGATTGCTCTGGTGCTTCTCTGCTCACAATAATCTAATCGCTATGAAAATAGCAGGGACGACAATTTTCAATACGACCAGTCTGAAATTGTATTTTCCCGTGCCGAAGGTGCAATTACACCCTTGAAAGCAAACATACCATATATTAACGAGGAAGTAAGCAAACATACCATATATTAACGAGGAAGTAAGATAAATCCAGTTTTCCAAAATAATCATGTCTGCTTAGCACTTTAGCAGCCCACGTCCCAATTGTGGGCATTTAATTACTAAAACTTTCTAATCACGCCATAAGTGAAAAGTGGGCGCTAGAGTGAAAACGACGCTGCGAAAACAATCCCTCTGAACCCAAATATCCTATCATTTAAGAAGTGATGATTCGAAATAATCTGCCTATTTAAAACGTCTCCAAATACTGGCAAACTACAAAGTTGAGTCAGAAAGCTATAGCTAACAGGAGCGGCTCCAATTGGAACTCCTTTGCGATAAGGGATCTATTTTCGATTCTCGATTATCAGTCGTGTTGGAAATTGGCATTCAGGCCTTATGTGATAAGATCGAAGACACTAGAAAAATATCATAGAATGGTTTATGAATGACGATACATTTAGTCGCTGAATTATGTAACTGAAGCGCTTCATACTCACATGCACGTTCAGTAATATATGCTACATTATATCATACCTGTCTTGAAATAACAGTGCAATAACTAACGACAATAACTAAGTGCACGCTGCTAGATTCACAGCGTGCCGTATAAGTTAGTTATAGCACTGCTGTAGGCGTGCATCTTAGTTATTGCACTGTTATTTCAAAATAGTTATAACATAAGTACATTATAATACTTTGTAGCGTGCACTCAGCAATCATTTGCACTGGCACGTGAAGCCCGCGTGCATAAACTCGTGCGCTGCGCGCACTCGTTTATGCACTTGGAGCTTCACGTAACAGTGCGTATAAATTACTGAGTGCACTCTACATCGTGCTATAACCTACACTTATAGTACATGCGTTTTTACGCGGCCCCCTCAGGGTCCGCGTATATACTATATTCAGAATTTCTGAGTCCTATGTATTTTTGGGTAGGTCAAATTTCCAGTGTTAACACTGGAAGGGTAGGTAGGTCGATCAGCCACCGTTTTCTGTAGTGCCTGCTGAAGAGCGCTATGGAATTTTAAAAAAGTGACTGCCGGAGTGGGCTCGAACCACCTACCTTCCGATTAAGAGTCGGACGCTCTACCAACTGAGCTAAGCCGGCAGTTGAGAAGACGTTGATGTAATGCAGAGTCTACTGAAACGTAAATACTGTGAAGCGACTCAGCAAGCATTCTCCCTTAAAAAATGAAAAAAACAATTAGAGATTTATATAAACTGAAATTAAATATAATTCTACGTAGGAATTTTACAACGTTCAACCAACGACCCTGGCTGGTGCATACATACCTATATGTTATTATTAGCCCTTTCGTCAAAATATGACAATCTTTTCTTTTCATGTTTCACTCTTCGCCAAAACGTTGCTCTAATGCGCGGTTATGGCCGCGTTCAATATTTCCTGCGGAATATAGACACTCCAAAGTCATGATCAGTACTCAATCAGCAAGTACAATTCTTACTCAGCAGACGAGCTTGTTTAACCTTACCACCCAGCAGTTGCAACTGATTTACTTTAAGGGTGGATTTAACAAAGGTGGTTTTACTAAACGATGGTTTTACTAAACGATGGTTTTACGTACGTTTTTATATGATTTGCATATAATTCATTGCGAAATATTACCTAATTCGTTACGAATATAGTAGATTTTCTTAAACCATGGTCTTAGCTCAAATGAAATTTCAGCAAAACAGAGACCTGCTGTGCTGCAGGTTTGAAATTTCAACTGAGCTAACACCATGGTTTAGTGAAACCATCTTTGTGAAATCCCCCCTAAATGTTCGCTTCTAAACGTCACTAAAGGCATGAGATTAGCCTGATAGCGAAGCTTCGGTAATTCCTGTTCAATCACCTAAACAATAAACATGCACCACACTGTTGAAAGAAAGAAGATGCCTCCCCCATTTGAAAAAAATGAAAATGGATTCTTGATAATGGATTCTTCAAGAATCGAATCCGGGCCGCTCGTGCCGACGACAAGAGCGCTAACCACTACACCACAGCTCCCAATCCTCGTGTTTCTCATTTACAACCAGATCTTGAAATCCATCCCAGTCCAACTCGATTAGCCATTAGTTACTATTTCCTGTTATATTAATTTAGAAATTGTTTCATTTGCCCCATTTAGCTGCCGCACCCAATTATTTCAAACCGTATTGTTTGTTGATTGTGTAGTATTATCTAAAATTACCATATATAACTTTTTTCCAGATACTGTGAATTTCTGAAAAAGAAATGGCAGCAAATGCAACCATCCCCAGTGTGAAGCTGTTCGAACGTGAAACATCTATTATATTGGCTTTTCTCGGTATTGATATGCTCACCATAGTTGGGCTGTTTTTCTACATCCTTGTCGTTGTTGCCATAATTCGGCATCGTAAGAAATTTTCGGGTACATTTTACACCATGATCATTTCGATGGGAATTGCTGACATTGGCTGCTTGGTGATGCATTTTATGTTTCTAAACGCAGGAAACATTCAGGGAGAAGAAAATCTACCCTCCTGGTATATCACTTTTTGTGGTTTTGTTTGGGAATGCTTTAACAACGCTTCAACCAATCATATT